>OV121120.1:1497673-1648023 GCA_921293315.2 Nemurella pictetii | reverse complement strand
GTAGGTCCAAGACGTCAAATGATTGGCTGACGCTAAAATTCTCGGTTGCTCCAGACGTCATTCCCATTAGCTTTCGCTGGAGGTCTCTATTGAGATCTCGGAGTTCCTCAACCTCTTGTTGAAGCTTTCGCTTTCTGTCACGACTTAGACAAGTCGAATGTTTTTCGAGCAGCGCGTCATATTTTTGCTGAAGGGCATGTAAGGCCGTTTCCTCCTCATCATCGCTACCGATGGTATGTGGTTTTGGGGAGAACAGCGATGTTTTTCTGTGCACCTTCAAAAAATCTTCTGCCCTCTTGTGGGCCACAGCAAGCTTTTTCTTCTCCTCACTTTTCTTATTCTAGAGACAGCATAAAATGAAAACACTATGTAGATTCTTGACAAAACAAAATTGTGAAAGTGGGATAAAAATCAAAATAAACTTAAGAATGCATTGCACATGGAAGAGCTTGCTTCTTGGCTAGGTTTATGCACGGTAACGCACAGTAACTAAATGCATGGTAGATGAACGATAAACTATGCTTTTTCGTTGGTATTGCTTGGACCACCGCCTGCTGTATGTCGCTCTCGTCGCTCCGTTAGCTGCCTTTCGGCGCTCGAGAATTGAGCAGTGATTTGGAAGCCAGAATCTTTACCGACACCGCTGACCGAAGGGCAGCGTAGAGCAACGAAGAAAACGATCACAGAGCGGGCAGTGGCTTGGACAATTGCATAGGTAGTTAATTCAAAGTGGAAGAAACATGACACTTAGTTTTCCAGGAATAGGTTGCACGTACCAAGACTGTCTCCTTACGCATTTCTGCTGGTGTAGAGGAAGCTATTTTCTTGCAGGGCTGTCTTTTATCCTTTCGGCTTGCTTTCTTGAAACTCTCCTTTGTGGCTGGAAAACAATTCATGGCAAACAGAGTACACTTTGAAGTAGGTACGTACCTACCTACCTGCAACCTAAATTTATTTTAAAATGCCATGTTTCTTAGTAGGATCAAACTGAAGTCAAACAGATTACATGAACTTACACATTTTCATAGTAAAAGTGCCCTAGTAGGTGTACCTATATCAAATTCTTACCACCTAGCTCGATGATTTCCGTGTTATACCATCCAGGTAACACCTGCTTTTGAGGGGATGGTACACCGGTCTCCACCATGTCATCTACCGCTTTGTTTCGTTCTGTATTGGTTTTGCAAGCTTCTTGAAACATCTCAAATGTTTCGTCATTAGTTGGTGACCAGAATGTCTTGTAGATACAATTGATCTGAAAATCATCTTTATTCTTCGGATGGAACGAATCTATGTACTGTACTGGCACAATCTCAATTGTGCCATCAAATATGTACTTGACCTGGGCAAAATCACACATCTGTAACAAAAATCACACCATGCTAAAATTTCAATTTGTAATGAATATGTGGTACATACTAGCATAGATTAATACAACTTAACCGTGTCCGTAGGTTTAATTAATCTATGGTACCTAATAGTATACCTAACCCTGCCATTAAAATTAAATCACACTTTACTAATAGTACACAGACTGGAAAAAGCATCTGAGGTAACAAAATCTTATCTGTCAAATAGGTTGGGTTACCTACGAGCAACACATTTTTCTTAGCTCGAGTCATTATCAAATGTGCATATTACCAGATAGTTTAACGAATTACTTTAAAAGCTATTTAAAAATGAAAGCATTTATCTTTTTAAACTCACCTTGATGCGAATCGGTTATAATAACAGCTAACTTCAAACGCGACGAAGCACAGAGTCCGACGAAACGGGCGCGAAACACACATACTACACAGCCGGTGGCGCCGTTTGCGCATGCTTCTCACTGCCTTGCTTCGTTTGAGAACGTGCTTTTGGCGGCGGTGTTTTAGCAAGCAATGGCGGCCGCGGAGATCGGAGTCATCTGACACTGACAGCTTGGCATCGATCCGTAAGATCTATTTCACTTTCACAAGAGATATTGTGCGGAATTCACATGTCGCAAGCACGCAGAAAACGTTACCGTTCGTATTTGGAGCCGGACTCTTCATCCAAATGTCCGAAACAAACGTTACACTCTCAACAACGTAACGCACATGGTTTGCCTGTGGATCAAAACCAGGGCCTAAATCTTGGGATTGTAAGTACCTACCTACTAACTATTGATTAATAATAGTATATTAATCACTGTGCTAACTAACTGCCTACCTCCCATTGATTACTACCTACCAACCTACCTACCGACGCACTACTACATTTCCATTATCGATGCTTCTGCCATTCTACTATCTACTCACTCTTATGAAGCAAAATTATAATATAACATTTGTTAAACCTATTGGATATTTGATATTTAAGCTAAAAATTACATTCTTATTGTAGGATGGCGATGGTAATGAAGATGATGCAGACTCTGGTGAAGAGGTTGGACCTGGTTCAGAAATGGTACGTAGAACCAGTGTTGTGACGTATCTAGATACAAGTATCTAGATACTGTATGTAGATACAAATCGAGTATATTGTATCTTATCTAGATACTTTTTTTGGGATGTATCTTGTATTTTATCTAGATAGGTACTTTATTTGTGTATCTTGTACCTATCTGTTTTTTAGACTAAAGATACAAGATACAAATCTCTGTGCAAAACCATGCTGCGGAATTGCCAATTATGTCATGTTTTTTTTTTAAATTTTTCAAATATCCCACAAAAACAAGAACGTAGGTTCGCGGATATGTGACTCAAGCGGGAGTCGAGCGGGACTTGACTTGCAGTCAGTGTTCAGTGAAACTTTCTTGTTGATGCAATTATTTACACCCATATTTCCAAGCATGTTTTAGTGAAGAAAGTATCTTGTATCTACATATTTGTATCTAGATACATTTCACAGTATCTTGTATATGTATCTAGATACAAAAAAAATGAGTATCTTATCTGGTATCTAGATACATTATTTTGTGTGTATCTTATCTTATATCTAGATACAATTTAAAAGTATCTAGTCACAGCACTGCGTAGAACCTAGGGTCTATGTAATTAGGATATATCTTTTTCAATATTAACATGTTTTCAAATCCCATTTGTTTTCAATTTACAGGGTTCCGACAATGATGAGAGCAACGTCTTGGCAGACACTGGTGAAGAGGTTGGATCTGGTTCAGAAATGGTACGTAGAACCGAAGGTCCATGTAATAAGGAGATAGTTTTCCTATATAAATATGTTTTTTAAATTTCATACGTTTTTAATTTACAGAATTCTGACAATGACGAGAGCAACAGCTTGTCTGACGACGGTATCGATCCAGATGCGAGAGATGACGCTAGGGATGATGGCACTGCATCTGACGTCGGCAATCATAGCTCCTTTGACAATTCTGAAGAATCTTATGCAAATAGCTCGGCTTCAGAAGACTCTGATGAAAGCGTTGGTGAAGATGGTGTGGAGCTCGAAGCAGACGACATGTTGAATTCACCTTTAGCACCTGGCTTATCAAAAACCAAATTTGAGGCTCTGATGGTACTTCTTCACTTCAGCATGAGATTTGGACTGACCAATGTGGCTTTGGAAGCTTTATTGAAGCTTGTGAACTTTTTACTGGATTCAAAGGCTATTCCAGACACTCTCTTTCGCTTAAATAACACTTTTAAGGATAGCCATGCCGATGATACTGTGATTTTTCATTTTTATTGCAAGTCTTGTTTGTCATATTTAGGTACTAAAGATTTGATCGGTTTGGACTTAAATGTGTGTGGGGAGTGCAACACTGCATATAACTTAGCTTCGATGAATGATGGTAATTTCTTTATCACACTTCCCATTACTTGTCAATTAAAATCATTGCTTGAAAAGCCAGATTTTTTTAAATTGCTTCAGTACAGGTTTGAGCGAACAGCTACTGATGACGTTATATCAGACATATTTGATGGTTTGAATTACAGAGCCCTTTCAGAACCGGATAACATCCTAGCAAATAAGAATAACTTCTCGATAACTTTCAACACTGATGGGGCCCCAGTTTTTAAATCATGTAAAAGTTCAATGTGGCCTATTCAATTCTTTATAAATGAGCTTTCCCCTAAAATTCGGTTTAATCCCGACAGCATTCTGCTTGCTGGCATGTGGTTCGGAAGCAAGGAACCGAAAATGGACCTTTTTTTGAAACCATTCATAGAAGAAGCTGTAAAATTGAGTACAGAGGGTATTGAATGGACAAATCCCACGAATCATTCACATGAGGTTAGCCAAGTTCTAACACTGTGTTGTTGCCTCGACTCGGTTGCAAAGCCAATGGTTACCAACACCACACAGTTCAACGGGTACTTTGGGTGTTGCTACTGTAAGCATCCCGGCGAAAAGGTGTTGGGTAATCAGGTAAGATATACTGTGTCAATAAACCCTGACAGGACTGACCAGCAGATGCGCCTTGACATGATAGAAGCTCATGCAACGGGATCTGCTGTTGACGGTGTCAAAGGCATTTCCCCACTAATTGCCTTGGTTAATTTTGACATGGTTGATGGTGTTGTCATTGATTATATGCATGCTGTATTGCTAGGAGTAACACGATCATTGTCAAATCTGTGGTTCAGCTCATGTAATAATGATAAAGGGTACTACATTGGACTACTCATAAAACAGGTAGACAAAAAGATCCTTAAACTAACTCCCCCGCAGAACATTTCGCGGTCACCGAGACCAATATCCGACAGGGTCCATTGGAAAGCTAATGAGTGGAGGTCATGGCTGCTTTTTTATTGCCTACCGTGCCTCAATGGCATTTTACCACTCAAGTACATTCAACATCTTATGCTTCTTGTTTCTGCAATTTTCATTCTACTCCAAGACTCAATTTCACATGCTCAAGTAGATGAGGCGAATATGTTTCTGCAGGAATTTGTAGTAAATTATCAGGAATTGTATGGGCCAATTAACATGACATACAATGTACACCTCCTGACACATTTAGCAAAAATGGTATCGTTATGGGGCCCACTATGGTCGTATTCAGCATTTTCTTTCGAATCAGGAAACGGTTTTCTTTTAAAGCTAATAAAAGGCACACGTGGTGTCTCCACACAGGTTGTCCACAAGTACGTACTGTACCGGTCAATCCCCAAATTTGTAAAACTTTATATAGTAGCAGGCAGCACTCTTGACTATTGTAGTGACATGATGGGTTATAGGCGTGTAAAAGAAGCTTCTGCTTTGGATTCCAATGGAGTCAGCATAACAGTTCTTGGACCAGGAAAAATGGTTTGCTTTTCAGAGGCTGAAGGGGCAGAGGTGGCTAGAGCTGGACTCAATACAGCAGACGCACGAGTCCACATGAAGATGATAGTAAATGGCGCAAAATTTCACTGTAGGCTTTACAAGCGACCTAAAAGAACAGACGACTGTATTGCTCGCTTGATCAATGGCAATTACTGTGTCATTGAAAAAAATTTAAAAATTAATCACGTGTTATATGCCCTTGTACGTTTCCTCCGTTTACTAAATCGGTGTGTCATAGAGCCGGGTAACTGTTCCGCAACAGCGAAACACATGAGAATATGTAGTGTGGACGAACACACAGTCTCACTTCAACCGGCCCACATGATACAAGCTAAATCTATTCTTATTTCTTGTGACAGTCAACATCTGGTTTGCGATTTCCCCAATATGTTTGAGAAAGATTAATTCACTGTGAATTTGCAAAGTTTTGATTCTTTGTTCACGGTGTCGACATCAGTAACACCGCTTGAAATAGCATTTTTTATACTGCGTGCCATATTCGGCCCACCGATATTTTCATTCAAATGTGTATCGCTAAGACAATATACCTGCCATTGCTATTTTCGGTTGACACAAAGGTTTTAGAAATTGTCTACTTACATCTAAACCAATAAGTTTTTATTGATAAGTACAATTTTGTTTTTTTTTATTGAAAGGATATATATTTTATCTATTTTCCACTTATGTATACGTACCTACCTGAACACTTTGAATTTTATGAGATTTTATTTTATGCTCTGAATAAAAAAATTTAGAAGATACCTACTAAAATTATGTGTCTATACCTATACATTTTTTGTCCCTTTAATCCTGGCATAAAAAAGCCTTGTGATGGTAAATTTTTTACTCTACTGTTGTCAGTGAAACTTCACTGTTTTATCAGAACACTTTATAGGTACTGTTCAGTTATTGAGTTTGTACTGTTACCAGAACTCTTCTACTGTTAGTTTTCTTACCCTTCTGTTGCCAGTAGACTTTACTGTTTCATTGAGAAATTTGTACTGTTCCATTATTAAGTTTGTACTGTTACCAGAACTCTCCTACTGTTAGTTTTCAACCCTACTGTTGCCAGTAGACTTTACTGTTTCATTGAGAAATTTGTACTGTTCCGTCAATAAGTTTGTACTGTTACCAGAACTCTCCTACTGTCAACAGTTGGGGTCTAATGGTAACAGAAGAAAATTTACTGTTACCAATAGGGTGTCTACTGATAACAGTTCAATGTCTACTGCTACCATTAGAAACTTACTGATAACAGTTGGATTTCTACTGTTACCAGCAAGCGATTTCGACTAGGGAAGGGCTGTGGGTGTTGATTTGCCGCCATAGTTCAAACTGTTCTAAGCCGCATATTGCTCTGTGAGCGTTCCGTAATAGTGCGTGATGACCGGGAAGTAAAATTGTAGATCCTTTGACCGGTGGGTCACTGTGTCAACATGTCCGGTCGGAATTCGAGTAAACAGTGACATTTGAGACAAATGCACAAGGTGACAAATGAAAGTTTAATTCAAAAATATAGAAAGACAAAGCTTTATTTTCTAATAATATTATACCGAAAATTTCAATGTAACCGGAGTTGGTGTAAAATTACCGTTACCAGTAACACCATTTTACATCACTGATAATTTTGCAAAACAACTGAATAGAGCCAATGGACTTGGTAACGTTAATAGAAAAGTAAAATTTGATTTGAATTCTAATTTACTTGGGACACTCTCCCCTAGTAAATTGCCTAGTGAACAGTTGACATTTAGGCTAAGGTATCTTTCCATGGTTAAAATGTGGAACACCTACAGCACACCGATATGAACGATTATGTCAAAAAAAATTGTGATGAAAACACTCGCTTTATAGACCACCGGCAATGCATGCATGCTAGAAGGGGTTATCTTATCCCCTAAATCGCTTCTTGGACCGTATTGCGGCGAAGTGGTAGACAGAGAAGAGAAACCAAATATTTACCGCGTTCACAGCCGGCAACACTGCATGATGAGTAGTAGGGCTGTGATTCTCCGACGGCCGTAGTAAGGAAAACCAGAGTGTCAAATAGACCGAGTCTACAAAAGGCCGAGTTTACAAAAGGCCGAGTCTACAAAAAGCCGAGTCCACCCCGTGATTCAGACGCTGGGTGCGCAATAGACCGAGTGTTCAAAAGGCCGAGTTTGCAATAGACCGAGTCTCCAAAACACCGAGTGTGCAAAAGGCCGAGTCTCAAATAGACCGAGTTTGCAATAGACCGAGATCTCGGTGTTTTGGAGACTCGGTCTATTGCAAACTCGGCCTTTTGCACACTCGGTGTTTTGGAGACTCGGTCTATTGCAAACTCGGCCTTTTGCACACTCGGTGTTTTGGAGACTCGGTCTATTGCAAACTCGGCCTTTTGATACGCACTCGATTTTATTCAACTCTGTTGAACTTATTTGCTCTGCGATGCTGCGGCAAAATATCGCAGACTACTCGACTGTGATTGGCCGATTGCCCAAGATGGCGGAATATTTTCCGCCATGTTTGCGTGCGTGCGAATAAATTCGCATGCGAATTCTCATGAAAGCACGGCTTAAGAGGGAGGAATATACGTGGATACTAGTGGCTCCGCCCCTGCGGCCTCCGGCCGCCAACCCAGCCAGGGGGCTCCGCCCCCTGAACCCCAAAAGTTTCTTGGTGGGGGGCTCCGCCCCCCAAACCCCCCCGTCGGGTATTTGGGGAGCTTCGCTCCCCAAATTCCCTCCGGTGCAGCCTCCGGCCGCACACGCCTACAGCGTACTTCGCCCCCCGACATGTATGGAGGGGTGAACGTAATTAGAGTGAAATCATGACAGGAAAATAGTTGGTCACCGTAGTATCATCCGACTACGGGACGGGGGTGAACTAACATCAAAATTCAAACCTCATCTAACCGACCTAAAATTTGCAAAAATATAGGTAATATTAATGGAGGTTTTATGAAAAGACTCAGACACGCAGACGTCCGCCATCGATAAATCATACCAAATAATTAATTTAGAGCCGTTAAAAAAGATCCCATGTTTACAGAAAGCTGATCAGATATAGTTAAAAACCGTGTTTTTTATCGCATCCTATCAGTTTCAGTTCCTCGAGTTGCCTGCTAAATGCAGATTCTTGTAAAGTTTCGTGGTCATTAGTACACAGAGTTTGATTTGTAGATGGCTTGGGAAGGAATGATAATAATCTGTTTGTGAAGGGAAGGCAGGGCACAGATTTACAGAGATATACATAGCACAGGGCTTGTCGTAACAAATTGTGGGTCGGCTGACAAAAAAAAATGAATTGTATAGAAAATTAACGTCTCGGAAGTCAAAATTTAAGGAAAAGGGCCAATTTTGGGCCGGTGTCCGTTGGGCTCGTTTAGCAGTCAAATCAATACATTACAGGGGAAACAATTTCGAGATGAGAGTAATTATACCGTATGCCCCCCCCCCCGCCCCTCCCCACCAACCACTAATCCAACCTTTCCTGACCCTACCCAACTTCTCAACCCAATTGTGTTCTATGTTTCATTATACCCTATCTTTTGACCAGGTACCCACCTCGAAGCGTATTTCCTTGAAGGGTAGCCTGGGAAAGTGTCCCCTGGCAAAATGTCCGCCCAGACTTCCACTATCGATTATTGAGGGATTGTGTATAGTGATCGCGACAAATGCAAAATTTTGATATTGAAGGATTTTTTTTATCATATGTTTACTGTATTTGCTGTGTGTTTGCTGCTGATTCAAAATTTACATAGTTATTTTCGCGAAGCAACGCAAAATTGGTGTTTTAACGCGTGAAGTTGACCAATTTTCGCGAACTCTCGCGACTTTGTCCCCGATACCGACGCATTACGAAAAAAAATCACAATATTGTCTGTAAATTTCAGATTACTTTTTAGTTTCAATTCAATGTGTTAAAAAAAATACTCAGTGTTTATGATCAGTTGCGCAATCACGGGACTTCCCCGAAATGCGGCTGGCTGTAGCGAGCCCCCTCTCTCCACGATGATTTATATGCACTTGGTGGGGCCATGTGTTTTTTGCAGAAAGTAGGAGAGTCGCATGTTTTTGTGAAAAGATTCCCTCCCCCCCAAAAAGGGCCCAATTTTGGGCTGGCGGATGTAAAATTATAGGTTTGAATTTATAATGAACACTTTTACACGGGTACAAATTTTCAATTCAATGTGTCCAAATTTGACCGGTGAACCCCCCCAAAAAAGGGCCCATTTTGGCCAGACCGAAGCGAATCCTCAACAGTGAGTTGTATAATGTGTGATCGAGTGCGTTTCCAGAATTTCATACAGTTAGGAAAATAACTGCCAATTGTAATCGCAAGTTTTTGTTTTTGCTAAATGACCCCCTCAAAAGGGCCCAATTTTGGGCTGGCTGATTTGAAATTTTCAATTTGAATTGAAAATGGTCGCTGCTACACGGGTTTAAATTTTCATTCCTCCAAGTCCAAATTTGGTAGGTGAACCCCCCCAAAAAAGGGCCCATTTTGGTCAAACCGCAGCGAGACCCCCTCGTTGCACCCATTTATGATGTATCGAGTGCGTTTCCAAAATTTCATAAAAATAGGCTGAGAACTTTAGGCGTGCATAGACATGTCTGAAAGTGATGAAAACATACTGAACCACAGGGATAATATTAGTATAGGGAATATATGTGGCGAAATGAAAACATTTTCTGGTTCGCTGTTATTTTTCACTGGGGACACTAGCGGCTAATTTCGTTGGAGGCTACAAGGAAAGGAGTGGCCTTTGCTAACGAACCCTGTAGAGCTCGCTTAGGCACTCATGAGACAATTAGGCAGTCGTTTGTTGCGGAAGATTTCATGTTGTGGAATAAAATCAGTCACAGTGGTCAATGTGATTATTTGGAAGTGCCCAATCTATCTGCTGAAGCTAGAACGTTTTGGTCCAAAGAGTATGGGGCAAATGAAAGAAGTATCCTCTGTTCTCAGAAGGCAATTGTTCTGTTTGGAGCCGTGAAGGATACGCTAATATTAACGCCTTAAAATAACACTCCCAGTCTTAAGGGGTTTCACACCCACCTAAAAACGGGGTTTTTGTATGTTCTATGGTTTTATTATGCTAAACATAACTAACTAAAAATATTTCAAAAAATCTTGTGCAGGAAAATTGGTGGGGGGCTCGGAAAATGCGATGGAATCTTTTGTACTGTCCAAAAGTCGCAAAATTAGAGATAGCGTGGTCAGGATTTTTTTCCTAGTGCATAATTGTGGTACTTTTGTGACCTATTGTTTTTATCACTACAAGTATAATACAAACGGAAATAGAAAATTTTGAAAACTTGGAAAAATAGGTTCAAATTTTACATGATTTTAAACAGACTGCCAGTGGGAAACAATGAGATATTCGCGATTTTAAAATGAGGGGGCAGGAGGCCTGAACCATGCAGATTCCAAATATGTAAGTTTCATCCAGATCGGTCAAGAAATGTAGATTCCTGACAGTACACAAGCAACGGTTGCGCGAAGCAAATTTTCCCCGGGATTCCAAGCCGCGATCTTTATGAACTGCCTACATACAGGCGTCAATTCTTCATCGCTAGCAGCCAGCTTCAGCGACCTTGGAACGTTTCGTGCACCAAAAGTATCTCGCGCGAGAGTTTATCTCATAAGCCTCTAGTTTATATTTTTGTTCTAAGCTCAAATGAAATGATTTACGAGCACTGCGGTAAAAAGTCTCGCCTTCCAAGCTCCCGACGTATTTTAGAATGTGACAAGACTTTGACCATGTGTGACGAACTCATTTTTGTTTTTGGAGTATTCGAGCGCTGCGCTTCCCAATAGTGGTATATAGCTCACCTCCTGCCGTAGTTATCATTAATAATTATCAATAAATTATTGGTAAATACACCGATTGGCCGATTGGGCGCCTTCGCCTCTGTGGGTTGTCGCTATTGTAGCCTTATTG
This sequence comes from Nemurella pictetii, assembly GCA_921293315.2. Lineage (NCBI taxonomy): Eukaryota > Metazoa > Arthropoda > Insecta > Plecoptera > Nemouridae > Nemurella > Nemurella pictetii. The sequence continues at coordinate 1,636,841 of OV121120.1, read as the reverse complement.
AAACAGTGGGTTTGATCACACGGAAGCACACGGAAGCACTAATAAGCACGGGTTATAAATCACTGGTTTCGAATATTAGCTCATTACTGATTGATATGGAGGCTGGACCTTACAGGCACTCGCTGATATCTGCATCGATTCGATCTTTAGGTTTGTGATGTTCGAAATCCCTGTCGCCTTCCCAGGACTGTGGCCCAGGGCCTCCCACTGACTACCTGCATCTCCAGGATCGCTTCGACGGGGCACATCAGGCACTTGGCATATCTTTCTACCCCACTGAAAGCCCAACCCCTAGCCCGACCACATGGCACATGACACAAAGCCAAGCATGCAAGTCACAGTACTCTTCGCAGCTCGAAGTTCGGTCAGTCGCTGCTCTTGTCGTTCAGCAAACACGTTGTGTTGTGGCTTTGTGTCCTTCTGGCAGTATATATAGCATTTCGTGTCAGCTTTATTTTTTCAATTTGCGAAAGTGAATCAAGTACCTACAGTGGTACATCATTTACAAAATGGGTCCTAAACGACCATTAGCAAGGGCCAGAAGACCTAGGATGACAACGAAGCGCGCCAAACTCACCACTAAATTACGTGCGCGTGAGAAGGCATTGCGTCCGTCAAACTTCACTTGAAAAGTTCGTTCAAAAAGGAAGTCTCACTTACACATCCACACCCTAACAATGATACTCTCTAATTAATCGTTATCAATAAATCAATCGATTTTCGGATTGGCCACTATTTATCATTGACCAATTATTTCTGGGAATATTTTATTGCCTTGGCTTAGATTTGTGAAAGAACAACATTCCGCAGTGCGATAATAGGCAATTATAACGACACGACATAAAACTCGTAAAAGTAAAGAAATAGATCAATGTAATATCCGCAATTATCATCCGATCACTGCGATTCAAAATGATCTACACTCTGTATGCTGCCACGAATCCAATGGTATCAATAGAATAATAGAATTCCCAATTTTGTGTGCCATTTTATGTCACTGGGACATGTTTTGAAATGAAGTGATAAGAAAAATTCCTTCTCGAGCGTTAATCCTTCTACTTGTGGTTGTGTGTATAATGTAAGAGTATTAGCTCATGACTAGACGTTGTAGCTTAGATGCCAGCATGTGCATTGGGGGTGGGGGGCATGGTGCAGGTGGCCAGAGCAGTTCGACTTCGATGTTTCGCCTTGTTTCGCGTAGGAATAAGACGGGAGCGTGAGAAAAACACATCCTACTGGCTTCAGAGCTCGTGAGCGACTGATTTTAAAAGAGTACGCAGAGTACGCATTAAGAACATAGTGGAGTGGCCACGGGTGTGAATCCCGTTAAGTTCATTTGCGATCGGTTGTAAAGTTGAACACTTTCGGAGCAGTGCGCGTCGAAATGCAACTAAATGAGAAGCGAAGACTGGAAATAACAAGACATAATGAATCTGCTACCCGCAACCGTAACATTATGAAACGATTTATTAGCTCGGTTTGCTACTCGGCCAAAACTGAAGCGCCATTTCGCGGCTACGACGAAAGAGAGTCTTCCCTGAATCGTGGAGCGTACTTGGAATTTGAAGCCGCACTCAGAGAATACGAATCAGTTCTGAAGCAACACCTGGAAACCGCTACAGCGTTCAAAGGAACCTCCAACAGGATTCAAAATGATTATAAATGCGATTGGAACCTTCGTGCTAAATAAAACCAAACAGGAGGTTGAGGATGCTTAGTTTGTGTCCATATTATTAGATGAAACTACAGAATCCACCGTGTTACGATATGTTTATATATTTATTTGTGGCCATTAAACATTTTATCACAATGTTGAAAGGATAAAGCGCACAAGTATTTGATCACCGGGAACAGGTCAAGAAAATAAAATCATATTATCAAGTCTAAAACAAATATTTTTAGTAACTAGGTATGGACGGAGAGGGGCGCGCACAAGAGCGATTTCTTGGATACAAAGTTATCAGCGCGAAGAATGACGCTACAGCGTTGTTGGAGCACGTTACAGAGATCGTGGGAGAGTTTAAACCAGAAGGCAAGCCCGTTGCGCAGTCAGACGACGTAGCCGCTGTTGTCGGACAACTCACTGGACTCTGCATTCGAGTCCTCGAAAAATATCCCTGCACCTTATTTGTGCACTGTTTTGTGCATTGGCTAAACTTGCGTTCAAGAGTGCCGAAAGTCAACGAAGCGATGCGTTGAAATCTTTTATGACTAGGAGGTTGCCCCGGCGTATGGAGCACTTTTCCTAGTCAGCCTGGTCAGACTCGAGACCCACCGCACGCTCCTGGACATTCGAGTTGCAGACATTTAAAAAATTGCTTCTTTGATAAAACCTAAGCCGTAAATATTACAAATGCGTCTTTTAAAGAACGTGTTCTACCGAAAATAATAAAAATTTCGATAGTCAGGCCAGTGTATCAAAAAGATTGCTATTTCTCGTTCAACAACTAAAGGCCTATAGCCATGCGTTGAGTGAAGTGGATGACGATAGATTGTAGGAGAACAGAGAGCAATGAAGGAATTAGTAGAGAATGGAAGAAGCAATGAAGAAGATGAAAAACAACAGAAACGAGTGCCACCCGGTTGTACCGCCAGGCCCTGGACTTGGTTGGATCTTTCCACCCCTTGACCCAATGTACATTTGTAAATGTGGAAAAGGATGAATATTATAAATATTAAGAAATTATTAATCAAACACCATAAAAAAAAAATCCGCCTCCATAATAGCTGGGTGGAGAAACTCCTTCATAATACTTCTATTATTAATTCTATGGTAATAGGTATAACCAACTTAAATATTTGTAAACGCTCGATTGCAAATTATCTTACATACAAATGTGATTGGAAAAACAACAACACAAAATACAGCCAATTTGTCAACTCCAAAACTGTGATGTCACAACGAGAACCAAACACCTATTTACTAAAATACAGAGCTCACTCATTCTCTAAAACTATTCAATGAGGTTAAAATAAGGAACTTAACAAAAAATGACCTTATTCAAGCAAGAAAACAATACTAATGCAAATAATGTAGTTAATTTGCTGCCATGAATAAAGGTAGGCCAAGTCCTTGCCAACTCAAGCTCTAATATCATCAATTAACAGCAATTCTACAAACGATAACGAAAAAACCAAGAAAAATGAAAAAAACAGAAATAAACCAAATATTCACGATTCTATCCAATGAATAAATGGGATGATCTCAAACTCTAAAACACAAAAGCAAACTAAATGCAATGATACTGTTGGAGCCAAGGAGGCTACTTGAATTTAAAGAGAGTGGACTGTATTTTGCAGAAAATCCCAATCTGCCTACCTTTGGCCGCGCGGGTGACGACGGTTAAATATCTATAGGTAAAGGGTGAATTAGGTAAGGCTGAAAGGGAAGCTTTCAGCTTTAGGTGCGAGTTGAGTCACTCCAACCGGCAGCTCCTTCTCCGGCCCTGTACATGTTACAGAGGCGGGACACCTTTCTTCGTGACTCCAACGGATACCACCTCAGCTCCGTCAACATCTCCCAGGGATGACCCCAGTCTTCTGGATCTTACCATTGGTTTGTCTTCCACTTACCCACTTCCGGGTTCTCCGGTACCCTTCTTGCCGGCATACTCTTCACCTTTCCCAGTGCTGGTACATCCTTAACCTTGTGCAGGTCCCAGACGGCACACCCATACTCTAGTAATGGCCTCAGCAGTGACTTATAAGCGTGATTCTTGGTGTCGACGCTGGATCCTTTGCGGTTGCGCATAACAAAGTTGGTGTTTCGCATGCATTTGCAGGTGATGCGGTTGATATTATCAAGAATATTGACATTGTCTAGAGAATTACAAAAGACGAATTTTTTAGCATTTGTAAATCCAAACTGTGACAGTTCGACCTTTGCGCTGTCGCTTTTTAATGTATTTTTGACTGTCGGAAGATTATGTATTTTGATCACCCGGACAATAAGCAGAAAATTATAATTATGCTCATGTAAGTAGTAGATGGCTTTACGGTGATGCTCTGATTGGAAGAGGTTGGTGGCATGTAAGTTCACCTTTTCAGCGTCAAAACTTCCAATATCACTTTGTACAAACCCTGTTACTCCACTGTCAAGGCCTAAGGGTCCTAAGGGTCCAGGAGCAAACCAGCAGCTTTCTTCCATGTTAACTTCTCACAGAATGCCGCTGAGAAAGCGAATTTATGGCAATTGGAGAACCAAACTACACTTGAGTATCTTTCGGGGCAACCACATGTGGCTGGCGGTGGTCAAAAGTTCCGTCCCGGGCGCTTGCCAAGTACGTAGAATGTATCAGAGTCCCATCACCGCCAAACGTTTCCACGGTAGAATAACACTAAAATTATCCATTCGCCTAGACTTTCACAGATTATCAGACAGTCGAAAAACTGGCAAGAAATGTGAATTTTCATGTACATATTATCAGTTCATAGAGTTTATATTAAGGTTTTAGTAGAGTAAAAATATTTAACGGTGTTATAGATTTTTGAGATTCTAAATTTCAACTTTTCCCGGCGTTTGGCAAAGTCATGCCGCCTAATCGATCAAGGGTCTGAACCAAAGTCCTAGATTCGACCAAAATCCGACAAGCGCAACAAATATAAAAAAAGTCATGCTTTTAACAAATGAGCAACTCGACTTGCCGACCTTTCTCATCAAAATATTCTAACTGTGAACAAAATCTGTGTCGTAACAAAGCTGTTCATACAAAGTCCATACTTCATGCGCTTGTGTGGAAGCTGCGAAAAAATTGCACAAAATTGATGAGTTTTGATAATGCTATTCCACTAACGGTCCCTTTGTAAAATGGCATAAGCGTCATGTTGGCACAACGGTGACTTGGTAAAGTTGCTTGTCAGGTTTATTTACTTCATAAGTCACTGTCTTCTTGATGCTGAAACTACGAACCACGGCCCGTCTGGTCCATGTCTCGCTGCACCGAGCGTCCCGGGCTCCATTGCGCCGGCGCCGAGTGTACGCCCGTGACGCATCGTCGGCAGCAGGCACGACCTTATAAGGCAATCTTCCCGCGTGCACGCCGGCAGCGACGAGGAGCACGTGACTGCTGCAGCCAATGGGTGGCGAGGTAGAGGGGTGGGAGGCGAGGTGGGGAGCTTGGACAGCGATGCCATCTTGAACTTGACTTGAGTCACGGCGGCTGACAGTACGCACTACGCAGTCAGGCACGGCCAGGGTTGGTTGCTTCGCATCGTAGCTCGCTCTCTTGTTTCTAAGCGAGCAAGGCGGGCCGCGGCGTCCCAGCCTTCTCGAGTATTGGCTCCTCATTCACCGCTCACTTGTTTCTCGCTACGAGATTCAAACATTTCTTAAATTATTTCTTCTTTTATGAAGCCGCACTCCACGATTTATTTTATTCTACAGAACCTTTATTTTTAAATTTTTTTCATCTGTTTTCTTTTCGATATTTTCAAACGCCATCACGCCTCTTGCGCCAAGTGCCTACTAAAAATATGGCACATAAATCTACACGCTATCAAATATATAAAACACGTTTCAATCTTTTCTTCAGTTCTTCAAACATCATTTCTACTCCTGTGAACATGTCTTTCACCGCTGACTGTGAAGCACATTTTAGTGGAATGTGACAAATTTAGAATCACAAGACGGCAGCTGCGATTAAGAATACAATCAAACTCACTTTTGGAGATCACTCAAGAACTTTTTTTAAACTTTTAAATTTTTGTCTATGAACCATTTGATGAATAAATTTAAATTTTAGTTTTTCACTCTTGATGTATCTATCGGCCATGAATAACCGGGCTATCGCCCCAAAAGGTTGAATGCCACAAATCATCATCATCATCTTAAATAAGAGCTATCTTCTTTGGCATCCGAGTCGTCGCGTCGAGGAACGAGGTCCATGCATCGGTTAATCCACTGCTTTTGCCTGCATCTCAGGACTCCGAGACCCGAGGCTCCAAACACTGGCTTCTGTCAGCGTTCCTTCGTCGCTGCGAGGCCTCGCTTTCTGCACGCACCTTCTCTTGACATCGGCGTGGTCAGTTCCAGTTCCTGGAATTTCTTCCCCGCCTTAAAACACGTCTTCACACTTCGGGTTGTTAGCGCTCATGAAGAGGGATTGACATCCGTCATCAGAACCATCGTAACCATTAATCAAGAACCAATTTCCCACGTCAATGGGATTTGGGAAGGCTTTGATATAAGGTTCCGATAATTCGATAACGCTTCCCTCGGGCCGTGACCTGAGACCGCCGCGGTGGAAGCATGCCTTCTACCAATCAGCCCACGCTGCCACGCGGCTCTCCCTGCTTCTCTCTGCAGGCATCAAACAGCGCATGCCGTCACGTGGCCTCCTTCAACAACGAAATGATTACAATTCTCTTTTCTTACATCTCTCCTATTTTTCTTCTTTGTTTTCCTCCAAGTTTTATCTTCACACCTTTATGAACGACGCTACGAGAATTGGACTGTGTTGCAGTTGTCTGATTTGTATGGACGTATCTTCGCCAGCCTCCATCTTTTATTTTACAAGAGTTTGAATTGTGTTTTCCTGCTTTGTAGCCAATTGGAGTCCGACTTGTTTTGAATCTTCATCAGTAGATACATTTGCTAGCCTCTTGCAACGACACCATAAAATGGAAACGATTCAACCGACCAGTGTTGGTTGCAAGCCAAGGACTCTCGGCTCCTTGCTTTTGGATTGTTCGCCTTCAATGAGTCGTCAAGACTGAGTGATAATCATATTCGCAAATGTTCAAATCACGATTCCGGTCAATAATATTTTAATGTTGGGTTTCAAGTAGCTCATTCTATTTCAGGCCATTTAATTCAGTGTCCTTCCGATGGACTCAAGGACGGTTGTTGTGTCGTGGACACGCGGCATCCTTTTCGTGCCTCAACAGCCAATTCCTTCCATGTCTTTGGTTGGAAGTGAGCTTAGCACGCTTTCCCATATTTCGTCTGAGCAAATGACGAAATTTCATACTTAGAGAAATCTTAAATAAATAAAACATACAGTGTTATTGGATAAGATTTATTTGTTCAATTTGGATACCGAGTTAATTTTCAGTACGTGTTTTTTAATGTGAGATTATCCAGTTCATGATTTTCAAAGCAAAGTAACTTGTTTATTTTTTGATCCGAGTTTTTTCTCCCGGTGAGCACCAACCACGCACCCATAAGAGTCCTACGGCTTTGGCCGCTTTTCTTTCGGATCGCGGGCTGTTGGGGGATAATAAATCTGCATTCAAATAAACTGGGAATTGGTCATATTTTCTTGAATAACGCCGGATGAGACTTCTCTTTGGTCAAAAGGCATTTCCTCAGAAAACTGCCATTCGCTTAAGATAAGAAATCATTGATGGGGGTATCTCCAAGATTCTGGAAGATAATGACACCACCGATTTGCTCATTTAATTTAACAGATTTTGGCCTATGGTGAGGGCAGAAAAGCTGGTGAGAAATACTCCACGGTATTTGAATATTACAAGCATGAAGTTTTCATGTTAAATTCAACGGAACGTTGTTGTCTTTCATCGAAAGAAGAAGAAATTAAAGAAGACTGAATTAGCTGAATGTTGGTCTTGATGAAGCAATGGAGCTCAATTAAAGCCCGAGGGATGTTGAGTCTTTCCATTGTTTTCCTCCCAAGCACGCCGGCTTCACCATGTTGCGATTAATAATAATAATAATAATAATAATAATTTCTGTTTATTGTCAGGGTGATCAAGATACAAGATATACCGACAGTCCAAGATACATTAAAAAAAATATATATATCTATATAAAGCGAGAGCGCAAAGGACGAATTGTTACAGCTTTGATTTACATATATTAAAAAATTCGTCAGTCGAGTAAAAACAATGTTCTATAAGAATTTTTTTTAATTTAATGTGGAAACTTTCTGTTCCAGCTGACTTTATATAAGCGGGTAAGGCATTGTAAAGCTTGGAACCAGCATAAATGGGGCCTTTAGTGACCATTTCGAGACTATGTTTTGCAAGTTCAATATTTTCCTTAAATCTAGTGCAGCGATTGTGGCTTTTGTCAGGTACAAGCGCTTTGTTATTATAAATAAAAACAATGCAGTTATAAATATATATACATGGTACAGGAAGTACATTGAGTGACCTAAACCAAGGACGGCAACTGTCTTTATAGAAGACCGCAGCACAGGGATCATGGCTAGCACGTGCCATGATGCGTATTGCCTTCTTTTGGAGCGTAAATATTCTGTTTGCATGCGCTGAGTGACCCCAGAGAGTGATTCCATATTCAATTATGGAGTGAATATAGGCGAAGTACACCATCTTGACCGCTGCCAACGTGCTGATTGCCATAATTCTTCTAAGGAGGAAGAGCCCGGAAGCAATTTTAGTGGCAATGTATTTAATGTGAGCATTCCAGTTCAGGTTGTTTGTCCATATCAAGCCTAACAGCTTTACTTCATTCGCTTCTTCTATCGATTTGCCGCGAAGCCGGACTAGAGGGCAGCTTATGAACTTCTTTTTTGAGGCTCTGAATTGCATAAAAACTGTTTTTTCGGCATTCAGAAATAGTTTTATTTCTTTGGAGTACGAGGCCATCTTGGTGACCGCCTGGTTGTCTGCGGTGGTGACATCCTCCGGCGCGCTGATTATGTGTGAGATGTCGTCAGCATACATGGTTAGCTTGTCTGAGTGTAGATAAGCTGGCAGGGAGTTAGTTAGCTGGATGAAGAGCAGGGGCGACAGGGTGCAGCCCTGTGGGACTCCTACGTTCAGGACCTTGACTTCCGAGCACACTTGTCTAGATAGGTCAAAAGCAGTGTAACCATTACAGACCTGGCCGCGCAAGGCATCGAGTTGCTTCGAGCGTGTTTGGAAAGCTCGACAGGGGTGTCACCGTTATAAACGAATAAGTTCTTGGGGCTGTCTTTCCGGTCAAAGATCATTCGTTTTTTTTGATCGGGCCGAAGAGCAGGACAATCGCATCGTGCATCAACGCGCGTGTTTGATATTCTTTACAAGGGCAGAACAAGGAACCCTCGTTAATTTTGTGCTGGGTCTTGGAGAAAATGCGAACAGCTGTCCACCGCCAGTCGGGGTCAGATCGACCGGCATTAGCTTCGATGACGGCTTGAGTCTTGGAGCTGAGTTGATCGTTCTCATTGAGGTTGATTGAATATAAACAAATAGAGCCGGAGTAAAAGGCTGCTTGTATTAAGTCGGAGGAATGATATTTGGGAAATTATGTGACTGACTCACCATTTTCGAACCTCCTCCGTCGCTGACAGCTCGTATACCGACGCGTCCATACCATGGGTTGGAACTTTGGAGCACGAGGAGCTACGAGCGAAACGTGGCTTTACTGCATTTACCTCTGTATCCCCATATATCCCCATAATATATTACCATATTAATGTCTATTTTTTCAGATAATACTTTAATTACATTTGGTTATCACACAGAGTTAAAAAAAAAACAAGTAATGCAATTATTACAAGTCTTTTCCAAACCAGCCTTGGTAGTTGTCGTTGCACATATTATTTTAGACACCTAATGGCTCACTTCCTCTAAACAGCATCTTGTTGCCTAGCAAGGGATTTCCTGGACCTTGCCAACCTGACATGTGCCTTGGCGCCTTGACAAGCTTATTTCAAAGCCTCGATCGTGCCAGTCTCGGTCTCCTACGGCAAACTTGCCAACCTTTCAACAAGCCTCTTATTTCCTTGCGAACCTTTTCTATACGTCTAGGAAATCCCTTAAATTTATCCATCTTCTTCAATAACTCTACTTAAAAATATGAAATAAGAGACCTTCCATAAGTAAACTCTTTGTCCGCCACACAGTGTGAGAAGAGACGCGAGGAAGTCGTCGAAAAATCCTAACCCCTTTATCATCCAGAACAAACATACTGAGGTAATCAAACTTATTGATATTTTAGTGTGCTCAACGGAATTAATTGTACAGAGAGTGCGCCTTCGCGTTCTTGTTTTGACTCGGGTAGCATTTACCCTTTACATGAAGTTTGGTTCCTCATGAGCTTGTCCAAGCGTCACAAACGAAACCCTTAACACCGCTTTATATTACGCTCTTTACAGGCCTTGGACTCGAAAAAGGAGTCCGCTAATATAAAATTAAATTCAGAAAGGTCCACCGAACTTTTGCCGTAAGAATTTTTTTAAGACACAGTAATAAGTCGGGAGGTTACAATGACAAGAGGCACATGCTGCGGCGGTCGACCACGAGGATTACCAGCCCGTGCGCGGAAAGACGAGTGCGCATCGCATGCTCACTGAGGGGCCGCCGTCAGTGAAATTGTAGTCTTATTTATTCGGTTGGACGTGACCTTAGCACGCTTTCCCATATTTCGTCTGAACAAATAACACTAATAAACTTTCAGAACGTGGTTGTCATGTTAGATTTCAAAGTTCATTATATTCGAAGCAATGTAACATTTATTTTTTTTCTGTTTTTTTTCTCCCGGGGAGCACCAACCGCGCAGTCAAAACAGTTCCATGGCTTTGGCCGTTTTTCTTTCGGATCGCCGACTGTTGAGGAATAATGATTATCCATTTGCCATGACTTCCCTGCCAGGGCAGTGAAAATCTGCACTAAAATAAATTGGGAATTGGTCATATTAACTTGAGTAACGCCGGATGAGACTTCTCTTTGGTCGCAAGGTATTTCCTCAAAAACATTGCCATTCTCATAAGACTAGCAGCGGAGCCCGTGCCTACGGCACTATGTGTTTACGTCTTATACTCTTAATTATATTTTTTTTCATTTAATTATAAGTCCATAAGGCAAACACTTCTTCCCATGAAGCGAACCATATGCCCATAAGGCATACCCTAAGCCCATAAGGCAAACCCTATGCCCATAAGGCATACCTATGCCCATAAGGCAAAACACTATGCCCATAAGGCAAACCTATATGCCCATAAAGCAAACCCCTATGCCCATAAGGCATACCTTTATGCCCATAAGGCAAACCCTATGCCCATAAGGCAAACCGATATGCCCATAAGGCAAACCTATATGCACATAAGGCAAACCTATATGCCCATAAGGCAAACCTATATGCCCATAAGGCAAACCTATATGCCCATAAGGCAAACACTATGCCCAAAAGGCGAACCCTATGCCCATAAGGCAAAACCCTATGCCCCTAAGGCAAAACCCTATGCCCATAGGGCAAAACACTATGCCCAAGGCATACCTATATGCCCATAAGGCATACCAACATGCCCATAGGGCAAACCTATATGCCCATAAGGCAAACCCTATGCTCATAAGGCATACCTATGCCCATAAGGCAAAACCCTATGCCCATAAGGCAAACCTTTATGCCCATAAGGCAAACCCCTATGCCCATAAGGCATACCTTAATGCCCATAAGGCAAACCCTATGCCCATAAGGCAAACCCTATGCCCATAAGGCAAACCCTATGCCCATAGGGCAAACCTATATGCCCATAAGGCAAAACCTATGCCCATAAGGCATACCTACATGCCCATAGGGCAAACCTATATGCCCATAGGGCAAACCTATATGCCCATAGGGCAAACCTATTGGCCCATAGGGCAAAACTATTGTGGTCTTAGTAAATAAAACAGTATGCACATAGGGCAAATTCTTTTGATTTAATTCAATCCATCAACTCTGGAACACCCCTAGTGAAAAAAGGTATCGTGGTAGTCAGCGCCTGTTTGAGTTTTGAGCCCTTGAAATTCATAATTTGCCAGCTGTCATTGACGAAATTTCAGAAAAGTTGTTATCAAGGTTTTGCAAGACAAATCGCAATGAAACGTTGAAAGACATCTCCAAATGGTCGGTAATGCATGTACGTACCAAATTGAATGTGTATTTATTATAATTTCGTGTAAATTGTAAATGTGATGAGTGCACGTTGCACCCGAAGTAGCTGTCTAGGCTGGGCCGCGAAAGTTTCGATCGAGTTTTCGAATGGAAATATTCGTTTGATCGCGCGGAAACATGGCCTATCACGAGCGGAATTTTCTGCTTTTCAATTCTAGACGTAGACAGGTCGGGGAGAGTGTGTGGATTTCTCATAAAAGGGATTTTCGCTTTTGCCAGCGTCAACAATGGAAACCCGGAGCAACCATTTGACGGACATTATATAAGGTGAAGCAGCGGAGCCCCGTGCCTCCGGCACTATGTGTTTACGCCTTTTACTTTTATTGATTATACTATTTTCCATGAGACAGCCTCTTTTCCCATAAAACACACCTTATGCCCATATGGTAAACCTGATACCCATAAGGCATTACCCTATGCCCATAGGGCAAAAAAATGCCCAAAAGGCAAAACACTATGCCCATGAGGCCAAACCCCATGCCAATAAAGAAAAACCCCACTCTTAAAAGGAAACCTTATGTCTCTAAGGCAAAAATAAGCCCTAACTCAAAAGGCAAACCCTGTGCTTATTAGACAAACCCTGTGCCCATAAGCCAAAATTTATGCCCAAAGGAAAACTTCCCCAACACTCCACCATAAACTACCCGTTCCCGACTCCTTACACTACCTCTAAGCTTCCGTTTAACTACTCATACCTACTTCTACACTACCGCTTCACGACCAATACCCTGCTTTTACCCAACTGATAAACTACTCCCACACCACCCCACCTCTACCTCTACCCTAATTCTACCCTTCCCAACTCCTCACCTACCCTACCCCTACCCCCTATCATGCGTTGAAAATTTTTTCCGTTTCTAATGAAAGATACTCTAGGGTCTGGTAAGTACTACTTGCCTTGCTCTCGGGTATTCAAGTTACGTGAGTTAGGCGACGTTTTTATAATTTTATTCAATGCATCGACTCTGCAAAAGTCTAGAGTGACAAATGTACCCTTTAGGTCACTGCTTGTTTTAGTTTTGAACATTAATAGAAATCATTTTTTGCCAGCTGTCAAATGCCGTCCTGTAGACAATTTTGCTTTTGGTTTTCCGCGATTTAAAATGCAAAAAATGGAGCCTGATGATTACAATTGAAAGTTGGTACGCGAACATGCCCTTATTTGTGTGTTTTTATTAAAAATAACGCGTAAATTATTGCAATGTAGATGAGTGTATGTTGCACTCTTGAGTCATAATGCATGTTTGTGTTTTGAGCAATAGAAATTAATTCTTTGCCATATTCTTTCAATTGACGAAATGTGAGAATGGTTTTTTTGAATTTTTCGCAATTTAAATTGCATTAAAAAGACGAAAAACTGCTTCAAATGAAAGAAGAAACATGATCACGTTTGAGAATGTGTGTGAATAAATATCACCTGCAAACTGGCGTGACGATGAGTGCACGATGCACTCGGATTAACTGTCGAGGCTGGACGTGCAACGTTTCGAACGCCTTTTCTTGTAGAATTGTTCGTGTGATTGTTTTGACACTTCCATGCTGTCCTCGTGGAAAGAGCAGTTGCTTTTTTCTAGCAATATTAACTCGTTTTAAATCATTTTTTAACGGCGAAATTTCGGCCATATTCTGTTATCAAGTTATCGCAATTTTAATTTGATTATTAGATTATTAACTTAGATTTTACGTCTTGTACTTTTTCCCTTCCCGACACCTACACAATCCCAAACCTACTCCTTACCTACCTATTCACTACCCCTAAGCTTCCCATAAAGTACTCTTACCTTCTTCTTCGAAAAAAAAATTCAAATTTTTACTATACTTTTAGGAGTATAAGCCTAATGTTCTTCCTCCAACATATCTTCACTACCCCTATACTGTCCCTTACCTACTCGCATACTACCCTTAATCTACCCCTCCCCTAAACTACCTCTTCACGACACACCCTGCTACAACCCAAATATTAGCCCCATCAGCCATACCCCACCGCTTCCTCAACCCTAATTCTACCCTTCCCAATCCTCACATACTCTACCCCTACTCGGCCCCTGTCTTGATTTGTAAATATTGTTTCGTTTCCAAAAAAAGATATTGTCGAATAAAAGATATTTTCGATTATTCAAGTAACGTGAATTTTTCGACGAATTTAAATTTTATTCCATACATCGACTTTGCAATCAATAGTGTAAAATTTATCCATTAGGACACCGCTCCTCTGAGTTTTGTACATGAATAGAATTTTTTTTTTGCCAGCTGTCATAATATTATGCTGTCATATAGACGATTTTGGTTTTGGTTTTTCGTAATTTTAAATGCAATTAAAAGAAGTTTGATGATAACGAATTGAAGTTGGAACGCGTACATGCCCTTAATTACGTGTTTTTTATTAAATTAACGCGTAAATTTTAATGTAGATGAGTAAACGTTGCACTCATGGGTCACCATGCATGTTTGGGCTTGGGACTTTGCATTCAATACCCAGTTATTAGTATTTTTTTTTATGCATGTTTGAGTTTTGAGCATGAGTTAGCGAGCTGTCAATTGATAAAATGTCGTAAATATGTTTGCCTTTATGATGAGTGCACGATGCACTCGGATTTACTGTCTAGGCTGGACGTGTGAAGTTTCGATCGCCTTTTCTTGTGATTGTTTTGACACTTCCATGCTGTCCTCGTGGAATAAGCTGTTGTGATTTTATTGCAAAAGAAACTCGTTTTAAGCCATTTGTCGAACGGCGAAGTTATGGCAGTTGGAATTATGACGAAAATACGTAAAACGGTTATATTTTACTGTCGTGCCTACCTTAGATTATCCGTTCTTATTAAATAAAAGTGTATCGTTTTACGTTGATGGGTTCACGTTGCTTTGCATTTGGGGTAGCTGTCTAAAGGCTGGACGTAAAAAGTTTTGGTAGACTTTTCACAAATAAATAATCAAGTGATTGAATTACAACTTGAATCGGTCGGCGCAGAATGAATTCTTTACTTAATTTTACTTTTCTTCATTGAGATTTAATTTAATTCATTTTAATCGTTTATGTGAAATATATAGTGTTGGAAATTTATAATTTTGCCAGCTGTCAAAAATGGTGACATGTCGGCGATGCTCATTTCAAGTTTTCGTAATTTTAGTTGCTAAAAAACAACGTAAGACGATTGAAAATTGTAGATAATAGAGTACGTAAACGAATTTAGGTGTTTTTAGTGAATATAAAGTAGTAAAATGCAGATTTGGTGAGTGCACGTTGCAAACCAAAGGCCTATAGGCCAAAATCTTTGCGACAGTTGACGGTAACTTTTGTGTTAATTCAATCCATCAACTCTGGAACACCCCTAGTGAAAAAAGGTATCCTGGTGGTCAGTGCCTGTTTGAGTTTTGAGCAGTTGGGGTTCATAATTTGCCAGCTGTCATTGACGAAATGTCAGAAATGTTGTTATTAAGTTTTCGCACAAAAAATCGCAATGAAACGATGAAAGACATCACCAAATGGTCAGTAATGCATGTACGTACCAAATTTAATGTGTATTCATTATAATTTCGCGTAAATAGAAAATGTGATGAGTGCACGTTGCACCCGAAGTAGCTGTCTAGGCTGGGCCGCGAAAGTTTCGACCGAGTTTTCGAATGGAAATATTCGTTTGATCGCGCGGAAACATGGCCTATCACGAGCGGAATTTTCTGCTTTTCAATTCTAGACGTAGACAGGTCGGGGAGAGTGTGTGGATTTCTCATAAAAGGGATTTTCGATTTTGCCAGCGTCAACAATGGAAACCCGGAGCAACCATTTGACGGACATTATATAAGGTGATAATAAATTATTGATGGGTGTGTCGCCAAGATTCTGCAAGATTATGACACCACCGATTTGCTAATTTAATTTGACAGATTTTGGCCTAAAGTTAGGGCAGGTAAGCTGGCGATAACTCCACGGTATTGCAATATAAGGAGCATTAAATTTCCTGTAAAAATTCATCAAAACATTGTTGTTCTGCGTCCAATGAAGAGGAGTTTTTCTTTCCTGCCGATGACAGTGCAGACTATTTTAGGACGTGGAATTTTTAAAACAATAATCGCTGTAAGTCTTCGTCACAAATAATTTCGCGATCAGGTTCTACTTCTGGCTGTTCTTTTGTTGGTCCCCTGTTACCCCTGACAAGTAGAGGATTGGGAACAGTATCTGGTTTGAAATGTTCGGAGCATTAGCTATGAGATTTATTCAATGTCTCATCCCTATCAGTTTCACTTGGACTTGCAACGACCCACGTGAGGCACCTGCAACGATGTACGCTATTAGAAAACGGACACAACCATGTTATTAATTATTTATCTATTTGAAGTACTTGAAAGGTAATATTTGGGCTGCAGGGAGTCCCCTTGGCGCTGGCGGGAGGCGGTAGCTCGCTGCAGCTCGGAAGGTGGCCCCTTCTCCGATAATCATTCTTGCTGCGTGGATTTAACAGCCGGCGTCAACTCATGAGCGACAATTGTGCCAAACCGGCGGACAGACTTCTTGGAAGGGACAATAAGATTACATGCCAGGTCAATTTTATTTTCAAGGGGAGCAATTGAGTAGAAACTGTAAAATTAGTTATTTCCATTGTTTGAGGACCTTCAGAATCACTAGTTCCTTGATTCAACCAGATTGGATAGTAATGTGCCACTTGCAATGGACAACGCACAACTATGGAGCATAACCTTTTGAGTAAAAATCAATCTTTTATAATTAGACAGTCAAATAAAATAAGGAAGTGCTTCACATTCTCTCAGTTTAGTTATTCAATAATATATTTTTTCTAAATAGTTGATCGCAGCTCCGACTATTCTATGTCCTTCTCTACAATCAACACTGCAAATGTGAATCCAAGACGTAATCTCTTGCAAGGGACGAGATGTTTTGTGTTGTGATGTTAAATATAATTGAGACGATATTTTGGTAGAATATTATTCAGCGCCTTCTAAAATCATCCATGGGTCTGTTTCTGGAAACAAAGGCTAGACGTCAGTGCTGCATTAATTCCACAAGAAACAGTGCTCACCAGTCATTAACCAGAAGCCATTTGGCAAGTACATTTTTTATGGCAGTAAAAAATAGAAAAATAGTGTGTTGTTCACTCCAAGGATGAGACATGTTGGTTATTTCAGCCAGCAGCTGATTTCTTCCATGCAAGTAGAGCTGAACCAACGCTGAGATAATTGCCACTCACTACTTCTATTTCCTGAAAGCTGTTTTTCCTGTTGGGTCAGGAACTGGAATGTTGCCATCTGTGAGAAGTGCTGGCGACGGAAATGCTCCTCGAAGGACTGGCTGGTCCGTGAACAGCATCAAATCTTCCCCCACGACATTTCCCTTGACCCGCTTGCGACACAAATACTTGAAAATTCTTCTCTTCTCTTCCCCGGACTTACTTTCGCCAGACAGGAAAAAACCTTTTCCGATGTTACTACGCATCTACGATAGTTGGCCTTACCAATTGCATGAATTGTGCCTTGCCTTATGCCAGCAAACATGTCTGGCAGCTGGTAGCAGGCAGCTGGAGGTAACGGAGGACTCTTCCGCGAGATGGCTTTTAGTAGTGACCATGAGTCTTTTCCGGAATGCAGACTCGGGACAACACCTTTTGGAGTCCAAGACGGGTTCGGCATCGTCTTGTTCCATCTTGGTCGCCCGCAGAAGAAATCTTAACGCCTCTGGATCTTTATTAAATCATTTTATTAACATTTTCAATGAATGAATATTCACATGGCCTTTCAGCAGCAGCAACAGCAATTGCAACAGAATCTTCGTGTTCATTTAGTCCCTTCCTAAAATAATCATCAGCAAACCTCATTAGCACCTCTCATCAGAGGTCTTTACTTGTAATATCTTACGCTTCATAGCGCCCATGATGCGTCTTGTTAGACAACCCGCCCAAGCAATCATGGGGACGATGCTGTTAACATGCGGCTACCAGTCTAGGTTACTGCCGAGGCTGAAACATTACACCGAAGGGTTTGAGTGGGACGCTGTTTCTCTTTCCTTCCAGAGCTCTGAAACACATTCCTTCACATTTTGTAGACTTCTTTGAAAGCGCAGATTGCGCGGGTAATTTCGTCCGCGTACATCGTTACAGTCTTTCTAGGATAAGGTCAGTGAAACATCATACACAATGGATTTTAATCCTGTTTAAAAAGTTTTCTATAAAGCAAATTCTTTCAAATAAGTTGTTCAATGTAAATTCAACATGAATAATTAACATTATTTCTTTATGACTCATGTATTTTTGACAAACCAATATCATTGTTATGATCAATCTGGTGAAAAAAATAAAATAAATAACAAAATCAGTTCCTAGATAACTGCATATCATACCTTTTATTTACCACTCGCATTTCTTGTAACTTTTTATTTATTATCACAATTAAATATACTTTGTTCCGCGAAGTTAGAAACGGAATAAGGTAGTGAATAGGGGTCCAGCTGATTTCTCGATGACGTTGGCCAAAATTATTATCTATCCAGTAGATATTTATAACATTGCACAGTTACTCAAAGTGATTTGTGCGATGGATCTGTCTCTCATTACAATAAAATCTCTTTCGGAGGACGAGCCAGTCTTCATTGATCGGTACAGAACCCACAGTGTGAACATTCAAGTCGTATGCACTGCTGATGAGCGACTTGTCAATTTAGTGCCTAGGTGGCCTGGTAGTACACATGACCAATTTATTATGAGCCAGGTTGTTCTAAAGCAGAGACTTGACTATGGAGCTATGCCAACTGGATGGGTACTCGGTACCTACATTTTCACCTTATACTTTACCAGTTTGTTCAATCTCTTATACCTATTAGATCAAAAAGAAAATAAACAAAAAATCTTACAAATTCTCAGCTCTTGTTTTTGTCCATGAAAAATAACTTGACAAAAATTATATTTTTTCGTAAGGAGACAGTGGTTAAGGGCTAGACACTTATTTGCTAACCCCATTTGGAAATCCAGCGAATTTCGGTGAACAAAACTAGAACCGCAAGCCAGACAGACAAAGCTACCTTCAAAATGTGTGTCTAACTCGGACCCTGAAACACCATTCATCACCATGACCATCACCATCACCATGACCATCACCATCACCGATTGCAGCGTTTGGGACTAGAATGCATTTGACACTTAAACAGTGACAGCAGTTTATTGTAATGTTCTGAAATCTTTTGCCAGCTGCATCGAAAAGTAACTTTCGATACAACCACGAATGTCGAAGCTCCTCATGCAAACCGAATTTTAATAACTCTTTGAAAAGTGTTGTGCGTGTTTTATGAACTGGTGATATTAGGATTGCAGCTCGGTAGGGCAACCAGCAATCAGTAAATATTATACTTAATATCAATAAACAAAACATATAACTCTTAAATTCAGAAAAAGTTCCTAGCTCACTTACCTACTACAATATGTGTATTACCTAGCGCACCATCATAAATTACCAGCTGATTTCTCGATGACAGTGGCCGGAATGTTACCTGACAGGAAAACTTTAGCTAAAGGCTACTAATACCAGTATCCTTGAGTTAGCTAAATGCATACTATCTACTACCGACCCCTGGGATTAAAGTTCGTATCGCAATCTTTTACTAAAGAAATACTAAATACATATTTAAAAACCATAAATATTGGAAGTAGTTGAATATGTAGTAAGAAATAAATAAAAAACTTAAATGTATAATTTCCAAATTTTTATTTTTATTTAAAAATAAAAATTGTAAATTTGTCCCGCACCCCGGCCCCCCCGAGCCTGGCGCTCCCGGGGCCCTGGTCGCGCTGTAACAGAGGAAGGAAACTTTTTAAAAATACAACCGTGACATGTCACAAGAATCTTAGCTATCCAATTTCAAAAAGAGTGAAACATAGTCATAGATTCTAATTCAAAGGGCAAAACGTTCCCCCCCCCCCCCGGTGCTTTTTGACAGGAGAAGGCTACAACTGCCAGTACCGGGTTTCCCCTCCTCCCTTCTAGGCCAGGATAGGGAGTACATTAGTACCCTCATCATCACCCTTTCATTCACCGACGCCGTTAGACCAGTGCCACAGGGCCAGTTGTCAAAACCGGCGTGGTGAAACACCAATAATCAATGAAATCAGGTTAACGCAGATGAAAAAGGTTCATGAACGTATTACGGTGAAAGCAACCAGAGGATGTGTCACTTTAACTGCAATTTCGTTCATAAAATTAAGTGACCCAAAAATCACAACAATTGCAACTAGGGGTGTTGACGATTACGATTAAATCGAATTCGATTAATCGATTATGCTTTTGAAAACGATTAATCGATTACATGGGAAACAATCGAATTATTTTAAATTATTTTAAATTTTCGCGCTTTTTTTTGCCAAAACTTTCTGAACACATTCCCGCCATCTTACATTTCTGAACACACTCACAGTCGGCGGCCATCTTGTGACATCACTCCCTTGTTGCATTGAGTATATATATATATCCCCATCCCTGTGGTTCAGTGTGTTTTCATCACTTTCAGACATGTCTATGCACGAGTAAAGTTACCATCCTATTCTTATGAAATTTTGGAAACGCACCCGTTACACCATTTTTGGGTGCAACGAGGGGGTCTCGCTGCGGTTTGACCAAAAAGGGCCCTTTTGGGGGGGGGGGGGGGGGGGGGGGGTTCACCTACCAAATTTGGACTTGGAGCATTGACAATTTATACCCGTGTAGAAGCGACCATTTTCAATTCAAATTGAAATTTTCAAATCAGCCAGCCCAAAATTGGGCCCTTTTGAGGGGGTCATTTAGCAGAAACAAAAACTTGCGATTACACTTGGCAATTATTTTCCTAACTTTATGAAATTCTGGAAACACACTCGATCACACATTCTACAACTCACTGCTGGGGATTTGCTTTGGTCTGGCCAAAATGGGCCCTTTTTTGGGGGGGTTCACCCATCAAATTTGGACACATAGAATTGAAAATTTTTACCCGTGTAAAAGTGTTCATTTTTAATTCAAAACTATATATATATTTTTTTTTTAATAATCGAAATAATTTGATTAATTAATCGATTTCATTCAGATATAATCGTAATCGTAATCGATTTGAAAATCATAATCGTTCAACACCCCTAATTGCAACATCCCCTCGTCCACCGCGGCTCCCTCGTCCGCCGCGGGCCCCTCGTCCGCCGCGGGCCCCTCGTCCACCGCGGCCCCTTGTCCACCACGGCCCGCTCGTCCACCACGGCCCCCTCGTCCACCACGGTCCCCTCGTCCACCGCGGCCCCCTCGTCCACCACGGCTCCCTCGACCGCCGGTGCCAGCTCGGGCACCGCGGGCGTTTGTATTTTTGCGATTGTACTGAAACAAAAGTCGCGCAACATTGACCACATTTTTAAACGAGCTGACTGAAAATTTCGCGTCACGTAGGTACGCCAAGCCCAACTTCGCTAGTTCGGATCACTTTCAATGTTTTCGGCAGTGCTCTGCTGATTTTGGGGAAGATATTTTCATCTCCCTGGTGGAATGCACCCCTGATTACTTTCATTTCCTCCTCCCCGGGTTTGCTTAAGCATGTTCTGAGTTTGCAGTTCATTTGTTGTTCCTGGGCATGTGAATTTCCGGAACACACCATGCTTCGTTTGACTGGCTGCGTACCCCACGCAGTTGAAATGACACCATCGGCGGCCACTGTCGCATTCAATCATCATCAACGTTTGAGAGTCTTATCCGTCCATTTTACCACAGATGTTACACAAGTCCTCAACGGACCTAGAACTTGTAAGCAAAAGCACGGCTTTTTCTGATCCGAAATTCAACGGGGCTTTTTCCTTTCTTCGATTTTGTCTCGCCTGTGGTCATTTCCCAAATGTGGTGTAGTACATGTACTCAACAGTTATAGCTATCCTTCGTGGCACTCGTGGCTTTGTTTGGTTTCAGTTTCCACCTTTTGGGTTTGCCTGACTTCGATATGATGCAAGCAGGTCTCTGAACCGGAGGAAGAGTTTTTTGTCCCGCGATATTGCGATTGCACTGGGAATTCCGGCCGAATCCAACACGGCGACTGTCTTGGCCCCCAGGTCAGCTACGGCAAGGATCCAGTGGGCGCTGGGTGTGCCCTTTCGGACCAACAAGGGCATGAAAACTCGACCTTGTTTGATCCATTGCGGACAGTTTTTGGGATTTTTTCCTTTCAAAAATGTGGGAGGTCATTGTGAACGGCATTAAAATTGGTAATGATTTCCTGTGCCTCTGTTGATGAGGCACATCGCCGCTAAATCGATGGCATCATCATTCAGCCATTTAGCCTTACTGGACTTCGATTGCCAGTTTAATGTTGTGAACGCCTCGCCGGTCAGATGTCTTTCATGGACCACACCGACAAAGTAGGTATCGCAAAAACCTCGCATGTAATAAAGGATCTTCGAACAGTCCGTTCGGTAGTGTTTTACTCGCGATCCAAGGCTCGATCTTTCTCTTCTTACTGCGGCCGTGTCGATTCTTTGGGCATGTTTTTGTGACCATGTTTCTGCGGCTGGCGGCATTTGTTCACCCTCAGCTGTAAGGTCGAAGTCGGCCGCAACAAGGATGCTATCGTTGGGTAGTTCCACGTGCGAAGTTACCATTTTTTCTTTCGCAACAGACACGTCTTTTACTTGGACAAGTCTTTCTTTCAGAACAGAGGTTGAGTCGCGGGCACGATTTTGTGTCATTCTATATTTTGCTCTAAATGCCTTCTTTCCATCTTTGAACTGTGCAGGTTTCTTTTGACCTTTACTTTCGATGCATAAAATTTCATTGGCGTGTTTGACATTTAGCCTCCGGAAATCGGTGGATGTGAGCTTAGCACGCTTTTCCATATTTCCTCCACGCTAATGCTACTTGCTTGGGCTCCGGTTTGAACCTTTTGGGTTGCCTTTTTCTTTGGGGTTGCGTGATCAACCATCACACGCCGCTTTACCCTTTGAATCGACTGGTTAACTGTTGTCTACGTAGCCTGGCTGTTTTGGCATCTTTCCACGAAATTCAGCCTGTGATTAGGAATTTCATGACGAATCCTCGTGTGGACGGCCAGAGTGCTTTCTCTGCTAGCTTTGAGAAACCTTGAAATGCGATCGTTTATCACTGGTGGGTTCCTGTGGTGTTTCACGATGCAAAACACCCTTCAATTCAATTCAATTCAATTTAAATATATTTTATTCACACTCACACAAAATTAAATTATAACAGATAAGAATCATTGATAAACAAAAATTCATTACAAAAACGGAAGTAAAAGTGAATTTAATGAAAAGTGAGTTTGAAACCCGCGTAATGCTGAGCATTGAGCGCGGGCCTTCTTTGCCAAATAAACTATTGAACGAGCTGAAAAACGTGCCAGACACGAGGAGTGCATGAGAAATATAATATTTATGATAACATGTGATGCGTTTCATGAAAAGGGACCTCTGGGTGAAGAGGTACCATTTTCTGATTTTAATGAGACATTACAGAGGGATAAAAATGTAACTTAACAAAAAAATAAAAATGGAAATCGGTCAGTTAATAAAAAAGTAATGATTTATTGAGTTCATAAAATCTTAACTTTACAGAAGTCAGAGATAAAGTGGTTTGAATGCAGGGCACATTTTTGTGGTGAATAACCTCTCAAAATTATTTTATTTAACTTCAAATTTTTATACGTACTACATGGGCGACAATATAGATGACAATACACGAAAAAAAAAATTTAAAAAAAAAATTAAAAAAAATTACTTCTGGCAAATTTCCAAAAGTATAGTCTTGTCGATTAACAATACTTGCAATTAACCCTGCTGATCCTCCCTCTTCCAAAAGATACAGCAGCAAGTCGTGACTATCTTCTGTCAGTTGTCAGTGTCACTACGTTTCACCCAGAGGTCCCATTTCATATCTGTACAGAGACATTTAGTTTAAACCTTTACGTCCTCTAGTGATTTTATTTCGAACTAATTAACCAGTTGAGCTTAAACAGAAAGCCTGAAGGAAGCGTGAGCATCCAAAAACACATTTTAGACATTTTAGCACTTTCAAACATATAAATGCATTTTGCATGAAACAAAGTCTTACACCCAGAGGTCCCTTTTCATGAAACGCACCACATATAATAATAATAAAAAAAAAACTTTTAAGATACAAGAAACAAATTGAACATAAACTTGTACATTTCGAAATGAGAAACGGTAAAATAAATTTGAAAGCTCATTGCGGCCAACAGAAACAATCAACTCCGATACTAATTTACTTAACAGAAATGCATTCGTGACACTGCGAATGCCCCCGGACCATATTGTAGACGCGCAACCCAATGCAGTCCACATGCATTGCTGTGCCGGGTTGTGGGTTCATCCGTGTCGCAATCCATTATTGCCGTCCACTATGGTCAATATGGGATCCACGTTCGAAGCAATAATTCTATTATATTAGGATTATGCATTTCCATTATCTTCGACACCCCATCGTCGTCCATCTGAGGAAGTTGTAGCGTAGTGAGCTCCTGGAAGAACGGACTGCTCTCATATTGGGTCTTTCCCTCTGAGGGGAATCCGCCATCGTGCGCTTTGTCTGTTGCCTCGGCGCTGGCTGCCTCATGGTCAGGCATGTATGGGGTAAGCATGTCGCATGCTTCCTGATAGAACATTGTTTGATGCGTAGAGACCACCGTGAGTAGCGTGTATATTTTATTTATTGCATTCGCATCCACACAACAAATTTAAATGTTCTGCAATCTGGGGGCGATGCGCAAATTACTAAGAATCTCTTTGTTTTAAATTCGTGTTTTTTACGGAAGCTATGCATTTGTGGAGGTCCACGGAAAGAAACTTGTCTCTAAACACTTTGGTGAAACGATCTTTTTTTAGCGTGTAGCCGGACAGAAACATATTCCGCTCCAAGTAGTCGAAGTGAATCGACCCTATCGGCAGAGTTCATGTGCTGAAATTTTTCAGCCTCGGTTGTAATATTTCTCGAGGCCTCTTGGGCTCGCCGGTGGATGCAGGAGGTTCCTGGGGCTTCTTAGGCGGGCTCGGTGCCTTGGCTACCGTGTCCTGCGACTCCGAGAACTTTGTACTTGTGGTCTTTTTACTGAGCTGCTCTTCCGTGTCGCTGCTTTTAGACATTTCACTCCAGAGCGGGGGCGATGCAACGGAAACCGACCAGTGAGCGTCCTTGGTATTAAACCTCAGGGCATTTACGCCTGTGCGTGCCTTATTACCCTTCCGCACAGTTTGTGGACTGTATGGAGTAGCATCTGAATTCGAGAACGCTGAAGGTCCTCTTTGCCTTCCCTGAAAGCTGTATTTTCAGCAAACTGTTCAGCCAAGGTTAGTGCGCTTTATGGGGGAGCATCCGAGTTGCTTTCAATGTCGGATATCGCACCGGAATGAAGTGACCAAATTCCACTGGCATCTCATCTGTGTATGATATTGCCGAAATATTTGTGTCAAAATGTGGCGGTCCGTCCTCGTAAGATTGCACGCATGACTTCTTCGTCTGTGCACCCTGTTTCAGGGTCCTGTTAATGACTATTTCAGCAACGAAATTATTTGCCGAGTCGTCCGAAACAGTTGTAATACGATCTGTGGTATCGCTCGACGTTAATATGCTCCCATCAGCTGACACAACCCCAATGTAACGATCGCTTGCTCGCCTCTTTGTCCACGATTGGGATGCGTTTTTTTTATTGATGCCGCTGGGTAAGTTATAACGCTGTTCGCGATATAATCTGAGCTGTTGTAGGGGAAGGAGCTCTTTCCATCATCAGACCTGGACCCTTTGCAGGTCCCGTTTGTTTCTAGTGTTTTCAAATGATCTGCATTCAATCTTTGATTGGTGATTTTGTTAAATTAATCTTTAATTCCACGGTAAATATGAGTGTCGCACACCGCCCCTGATGTCATTAGCAAGCTGTTGACATATTGACAAAACAATGTCGTCTGTCACCTCGAGAGAT
Organism: Nemurella pictetii; assembly: GCA_921293315.2. Taxonomy (NCBI): domain Eukaryota; kingdom Metazoa; phylum Arthropoda; class Insecta; order Plecoptera; family Nemouridae; genus Nemurella; species Nemurella pictetii. The sequence goes on along the minus strand of OV121120.1, from coordinate 1,611,051 downwards.
TCTACAATGCAATTGTAATCTCTGATATTTTTCCTTAGCGCATCATGAAGAGCATTGACTGATTATTTTATATATTTCGTTCCTAATTATCACTGTCTACCGTACATGCAAGGAGTATTGGCATGTAGGATTAAATTCACAATAATGGCATTGGCTATTTGGCGATGATCGTCAATAGGCAACAAGGACCTAGCAGTTTCCGATTCAGATGCATCGACAGAATACTGGAGTTGTCTTGCCACAGATTGCCTAATGTCCTAGGTATTTCTTTCCAACCACCAACTTGACTGTTTTATTCTTTGTGGGCAAGGGCCTCCATGCAGGCTGGGCACTTCGCCTGTAATAATCTAAGATTTCTGATGGATTTATAGCAGTCGCCACTATCTCCCTGACGTAATGCTTCGCTAGTTGTGCGTTCTGGATAATTGTGCGAGACAATACCTTTTATTGCGTTGCATTTTACAGCTCACATGTTATACCTCTCTGTTACTTTTTACTAAGGCTGGTTACACCCCGTGGAGCTTTACACAACAACTTTTTGTTACTTTACGCTAATAATAATAATAATAATAATAGTGTTTTTGGCCCCGGACCCGGTTTTCCGGGGGGCCACCTAAGCCGGCATTTTTTATTTTTATTAAATTGCCTATTACCACAGCTTGGACTTAATTTATTTAACTACGTGAAAACTTTAACGCGTACATCGCTACGACTTTCAGCATCGATGGTCATTAGGACCTTCTTAATGATGCAGTAGGTGCCCAAAGTTTGCCGGGATCCAGAAGCCGGCAAGTTTCATTGTTATTGAATTGCCTATACCTTAAGCATCGGACATTATTGATCGATTTGCGGGAAATCGGAGTTGAAAGCTCCCAAAAAAGGGATTTTGTATATTCAGGTTAATTGACGTAACAAGCTCGAGCCGAAGGTTTTTAATTGGGCTACACTTACGTCTTGTGGACATTTTCTTTAGGTAAACGCTATTTGCCCGGAGTATACAAGGCCGTGTAGTTGGCTGACATCTCCAGCAGCGACTTGCATGGCAGCGTGAGAAAACCCGGCTCTCTCCGAGCTAGTATAGACGCTAAGAAGCCTGGAAGTCAGATTACTCCATCCGAGTGCGAACCTCACAGCGAACCCGCATGTGTTCTCGGAATTGGGTTCCTTAGTTCCTTGAACAGAAACTTTCTGACCTAGTGTACTTGCTAATATCTACTATAAGACTGACGCGCCAATATTACGCGTCTCGGCTGTATCACAATCGGCAACGCGACAAACGCTATGTTTCTTGGAACAACTTGGAAAAATACCATTGTCTAAAAAAGCCGCTGCAAAAGTACCAAATAAATGCCACGTTCTCACTCAATAACATCTTGATCCTACTTACTTTTTTAACTACGATAGGTGATACCATTAAAATTGTAACACGTGTATTATGCCACACCGAAGGTGACTTCTGCGTGCATGAATACAGGAAGGTGCTCGTTAGGCACAGAAAGATTAAATACCCTTGGAGTGTTCGCGCCTATGACGTGTGTGATGCGTAGTTCTGATTCAGAATTTTGGGAAAACTGTGATGGGATACATATATTAAACTTGATGTTAAGATATCATGCGGGATTAATGTTTTGGAGCTCAATAAATTGAACCATCATTTTAAATGTCTCAATTTTTTTTATTTTTCTTCTCTATAATTTTCAAAATCTGGCGTACCCCAGCCAGGCATCTGGAGGTACAAACCCGGTGGGTATAACGGATGACCCGGGTATGCCGCCTGGTTTTGCCGCGGCGGCGATCTACCGCGCCGCGGAGACCTCTCGCGCCGCGCGGACGTGGACTGTCGTGAGGCAGCCCGCTGCCGCCGCTCCGCTCGGCCAAGTTTTTGGGAACATGGCAACTGGGCGAAATATTAACTGGCCGACAATCTAACTGGCCGAAAAATAACTGGCCGAAAAAACAACTGGCCGAAAAACTAACTGGCCGACAAACCAACTGGGCGAAAAAACAACTGGCCGAATTTTATATTTTGCGCTGTGACTGTACCGAACCGGTGGTAGGGGCAAGCTGTTACCCATTTAGAAAACATTTTCTCTGAAATAACTCGGAGAGTAAAAATCTTGGCGAAATATTAACTGGGCGAAAAAAAAACTGGCCGAATATTTTCAACGCTGTGAAAACGATGCCGGTACCTTATCACAGTCCACGCACCGGCCGGTTCCTTATCACAGTCCACGCACCGGCCGGTTCCTTATCACAGTCCACGCACCGGCCGGTTCCTTATCACAGTCCACGCACAGGTTGGTTCCTATCACAGTCCACGCACCGGCCGGTTCCTTATCACAGTCCACGCACCGGCTGGTTCCTTATCACAGTCCACGCACCGGCTGGTTCCTTATCACAGTCCACGCACCGGCTGGTTCCTTATCACAGTCCACGCACCGGCCGGTTCCTTATCACAGTCCACGCACCGGCTGGTTCCTTATCACAGTCCACGCACCGGCTGGTTCCTTATCACAGTCCACGCACCGGCTGGTTCCTTATCACAGTCCACGCAGCGGCCGGTTCCTTAATACAGTCCACGCACCGGCCGGTTCCTTATCACAGTCCACGCACCGGCTGGTTCCTTATCACAGTCCACGCACCGGCCGGTTCCTTATCACAGTCCACGCAACGGCCGGTTCCTTATCACAGTCCACGCACCGGCCGGTTCCTTATCACAGTCCACGCACCGGCTGGTTCCTTATCACAGTCCACGCAGCGGCCGGTTCCTTATCACAGTCCACGCACCGGCCGGTTCCTTATCACAGTCCACGCACCGGCCGGTTCCTTACCACAGTCCACGCACCGGCCGGTTCCTTATCACAGTCCACGCACCGGCCGGTTCCTTATCACAGTCCACGCAACGGCCGGTTCCTTATCACAGTCCACGCACCGGCCGGTTCCTTATCACAGTCCACGCACCGGCCGGTTCCTTATCACAGTCCACGCAGCGGCCGGTTCCTTATCACAGTCCACGCACCGGCCGGTTCCTTATCACAGTCCACGCACCGGCCGGTTCCTTACCACAGTCCACGCACCGGCCGGTTCCTTATCACAGTCCACGCACCGGCCGGTTCCTTATCACAGTCCACGCACCGGCTGGTTCCTTATCACAGTCCACGCACCGGCTGGTTCCTTACCACAGTCCACGCACCGGCCGGTTCCTTATCACAGTCCACGCACCGGCCGGTTCCTTATCACAGTCCACGCACCGGCCGGTTCCTTATCGCAGTCCACGCACCGGCCGGTTCCTTATCACAGTCCACGCACCGGCCGGTTCCTTATCACAGTCCACGCACCGGCCGGTTCCTTATCACAGTCCACGCACCGGCCGGTTCCTTATCACAGTCCACGCACCGGCCGGTTCCTTATCACAGTCCACGCACCGGCCGGTTCCTTATCACAGTCCACGCACCGGCCGGTTCCTTATCACAGTCCACGCACCGGCTGGTTCCTTATCACAGTCCACGCACCGGCTGGTTCCTTATCACAGTCCACGCACCGGCCGGCTCCTTATCACAGTCCACGCACCGGCCGGTTCCTTATCACAGTCCACGCACCGGCCGGTTCCTTATCACAGTCCACGCACCGGCCGGTTCCTTATCACAGTCCACGCACCGGCCGGTTCCTTATCACAGTCCACGCACCGGCTGGTTCCTTATCACAGTCCACGCACCGGCCGGTTCCTTATCACAGTCCACGCACCGGCCGGTTCCTTATCACAGTCCACGCACCGGCCGGTTCCTTATCACAGTCCACGCACCGGCTGGTTCCTATCACAGTCCACGCATCGGCCGGTTCCTTATCACAGTCCACGCACCGACCGGTTCCTTATCACAGTCCACGCACCGGCCGGTTCCTTATCACAGTCCACGCACCGGCCGGTTCCTTATCACAGTCCACGCACCGGCCGGTTCCTTATCACAGTCCACGCACCGGCCGGTTCCTTATCACAGTCCACGCACCGGCTGGTTCCTTATCACAGTCCACGCACCGGCCGGTTCCTTATCACAGTCCACGCACCGGCTGGTTCCTTATCACAGTCCCCGCACCGGCCGGTTCCTTATCACAGTCCACGCACCGGCCGGCTCCTTATCACAGTCCACGCACCGGCCGGTTCCTATCACAGTCCACGCATCGGCCGGTTCCTTATCACAGTCCACGCACCGGCCGGTTCCTTATCACAGTCCACGCACCGGCTGGTTCCCTATCACAGTCCACGCACCGGCCGGTTCCTTATCACAGTCCACGCACCGGCCGGTTCCTTATCACAGTCCACGCACCGGCCGGTTCCTTATCACAGTCCACGCACCGGCTGGTTCCTTATCACAGTCCACGCACCGGCTGGTTCCTTATCACAGTCCACGCACCGGCTGGTTCCTTATCACAGTCCACGCACCGGCTGGTTCCTTATCACAGTCCACGCACCGGCCGGTTCCTTATCACAGTCCACGCACCGGCCGGTTCCTTATCACAGTCCACGCACCGGCCGGTTCCATATCACAGTCCACGCACCGGCCGGTACCTTATCACAGTCCACGCACCGGCCGGTTCCTTATCACAGTCCACGCACCGGCCGGTTCCATATCACAGTCCACGCACCGGCCGGTTCCATATCACAGTCCACGCACCGGCCGGTTCCATATCACAGTTGACATATTTCTTGACCCTCATTAAAATCTTTCAATCCATCATTGATCATCTGATTCAAATAATCATTGCTAATCAAGATTAGCAAGGGCAAGAAACGATTAAGTACTAACGAATACGGCCAATGACGGAGTTAGTCCGACAAACCGCAAGTGACATGTTTAAGACATAGCAAAAAACTAATTTGAATGAAATCAGTCATTTAGATTATTGTTTCTTTGGCCAAATGATAAGAATTGATCCTATCGAAGCATCTTGATGTCGATGGATCGAGCCGATGGTCGATGCAGTGATCGCTAATGTTTCAAATGGGGTTGTCAGCACCAAGAATAACAATATCCTGTAGCAGTCACAGCTATGCAGCAATAAACCCCGACGTAAGAAATATCAATATATTATTTAAAATGAGGCCTGTCATCATCATATCCTGTTATAATCGTGAAGATGAGGTCAAAAAGGTGAGCGAACAGCCTCACAAGCTTCATTGCCATGGTAACACTAACAAACCAATAATGTTGTATCCATAAATATCAATTGCGTTTTCCGCGGCTTGCCGATGCATTGCGAGTTGCGAAAATCCACTTGCCTGGGCTAAAATGAATCATTCAATTGATGGTTGTCTATATATCACGGTAATCGGTGCAGCCAGATACAAATTCCAATTTCAGGTGTAATAAAAGCTCAAACCCCGGTCCCCCATCTTTGTCTGTGATGATGGAACCAGCCGGTGAGTGCATTTCATTATTTCTATTTATATCGAACACATCGTGATATCGACCACTGGGCCATGGACAGGATAATCATTGTTCAATTTAAAATACTTGTCATATAGGTATTTTTTGGCGAATGTAGATTATGCTCACATTTCCTTATAAACATTTTCGAATAAATAACCATGAGAAGCTGCGACTTTAAACCGAACATCTGTTGCTTCAGATCTTAACTCGCTTAAGCTAATGACAAAAATCATTGTTAAATAACGATTTAATTTTTGCATTATGCTCACTGAAACATGAAAACGCAGGAAGCCCATGAATCCATGGCGACCTTCTTGAAGCAACCACGAAGCAAGTGCTCGCTACAGGATTCAAAGGAGCTAAGAACATGAACATTTGGATGAGTATAATTCATTTCAATATTTTATTATACTTTATACATACTTTTAAGGCCAAATAAATAAATAATTCTAATAACACAATCATGTCAATCATTTCGAGTGTGGAGCATTCGGGAGAAGTTAGTTGACTGAAACTGAAAATGTAATTAGAATTTACTTATTTTAGTCTCGTGCCTCTTTTTGTGTATTTTATTGTGAATAGTTTTTGTCGATGTGAAGACGATATTTTGGAATTTATCAGTGAGTGACATTATTTCTACTTGTGTTATCAGAGACGCCCTAAAAATTGATATGAAAATTGAGTCCTCCTGGGTAAGCATTGAAACTTCAAAGTGAAACACGGTGCTTGAGATCCTCTACCCGAGCAAGCAGCCGTGTGCTGGGCGAGCATGGTTGCAGGTGCGGCGGGCGGCCTCCTTTATGTCGCTGCTTGTCTTCCGACGCACAACCCTTGCCACTCAATTCACACGATAATTCCGATTTTTCCTCTTATTATTGTTACACATATATTGAAACTACGATTTCAACAATGAAAACAACGACAACACTCCTAACCCCAGGCCAGTCTGTCTATGAAAACTACAAAAAAATCTCAGAAAAGCTGGAAACAATAAGATATTATCATACTATCATTCAAGGAGAAAATTTTCCCCATACTCATACCCCTACATTTATCCCTCAAATGTGATATTTAGCAGTCAGTTGTTCATGTTCAGTGGCAAAGGGAGCAAGTTGCAAGTTCCAAGTGATGCAGCGAATTGCAGGACAGCGCACTGACAGTGCAATTGTTTACTTCCTTGGATATGCATATCACAAAAATAAGACCAGGAATACCACGAGGTAAGATTTCTTCACAATTTGCTCATCTCTATTCGTGATTCCGGTCAATTTATAACACAATCAAAATAATATCTGACCCTAACAAAAACCACGCGCTTAATCAGCGTATAGACTCTTGCCACTAACTAGCAGTGTAGGCAAGACGGCCGGGCTCCCAGACGGCTTGTTTGCTTAAGATTTTGTGAGATTTTCGAAAATTCATGTATCAGTTTTGGGGCCCAAGTATTATTTTGAGATAGTTCAGAAGAAAACATTAAGCATGTGTGATTAGTTCTACTCTTGCCTTCTCTTGACACAAGCGGAATGGGATGGGGGAGTTGTAGCATAGTGGTAGCATAGTGGTATAAGCAGCATTAAATTTCTAATCAGATCACTAACAAACGTCACACTGGAACCTTTCAACTGAACACATATTGACTTCGCCCCTGGACCCCTCTTCACTAACTTTTTCCGTTTCCAATTTCGAGGAATTCGAATTCCGCGAAATTGGGAAAATAACGTTGTACATAACGGGTGTCTGACGGTGTCTGACCGGCACACCGACCAGGGACCCAGGATTAATTATCAAGATATTATATCTATTTGAGCTTTGCATGTAGTGATTTAGTCCAGGGGGCACGGGAGGAGGGGGGGGGGGGGGTTGTACCCAACCTGCTATTTTTATATTTGGCCGTATCACCATTGAGTAAGTAATGCGTATCACCAACCTTAAATTACTAAGGGAGGCAGTTTTAAATTCATATTTAAATGAAATGTTATATTTTCATTTCATTTCCACGGCGAAAAATACCATATTTGGGTTTACATTATGCGCTTATGATATTTAATACTGTTGGCGTCACGGCAAAGGATCTTTTCTCTTACCGTCTGGAAATCGCAATAAATACAAAAAGACAGTAACGCGAGATAATCATGAACAAGTTGATGTAGATCTAAAGATCAAACCGTAAATAACAAATCTGATAAAAATTTGCAGTCAAGGCAAAAATACACACACATACACATGAAATACACATCTACTACTACCGTCTGCTGTGTGTAAAAAAATAATGGCTGTGGAAACGAATAATTTAATTTATTATGATTTAAGAACTCTTTTCGTGTCTTATGTAGTGCAGTATGCGGAACCTCCCTCCAAACTTTGCTTCATATTTAGCACACCCTAACATGAAATCTGTGGTGACGCCTCTGGATTTGTCACTCGCGTCGCTGTTAATGCTTTTTTATGAAAATTAATTTATGATTTTAGTTACTACAAATGCGCGGAGAAACTGGCGCTCTCGTGCCCTGGTCGCGCAATTAAATATGAGCAGGGGGCCATGAAGCCCACGATGGCGCACAACCACCCTCCGACAGACGACACCCTGTCGACCGCCCAGTTTTTACAGGAAGTAAAGGAAGAAGTCCGCAGCGACCAGTCGAGCGACACGGTTGCTACTATTTTTGATCGCGTCGCTGCGAGGTAAGTAAGCCCAACTGCTAGAAACACTGTACGTGACATTACTTAATTAAACCTAGATTTGACAAGTTCTTACAAAATGCGACTTTGCCCAAAACCCTCTTCTGCTGCGTTTTAGGGAGTGGATGAATGATGAGGTTAGTGAAGGCAAAAATAAACCAATATTTCACAGGTTTACATGCTTGCCGATTCTAGAATCGGTAGGAAATTATTTGTACGAAAAAAATGTGCAGAAATTCTGAAATTCGGTGATGAAGGCCTCGGGATAATCTTCTAATTCTTTGCTTAGATGGGTGTAGCACGAGCACGTCAATTTTTTACTTTGACGCCGGCATCGTGGGTCGCCACCAATAAACATAATATATCAACAACTAATTTAATAAAATCAGTTTCTTGTATTTATCATGTATCAATGGAAATACATTTTCGATGCGAGATTAATTAAGATACATTTCTTTATCCAGACACCCAATTGCCGCTGCATTGGTGACATACCAAACCATAAAAAAAACAGCTAAAGAAGCTGAGAATGCTGGGCTTTCCTCCAAACCCCAATTCTTTGGTGGAGTTGGAGGAGGTACTCGGAGAGCCGAGGTGGTACCAAAAATTTGGCACTACTAGCAGTGGCGAGCCATTTTTCTTAGCGACTCTTGAGGAAGATGGCAGCCAGACCGCCGTTTTCGCGGACGTGGCGTATGTACGTAGAGTACTCGCCAATTTAAGTACCATCGAGTTCCACGTCGATGGAACATTTAAAGTATCTCCACATGGACTGGCATGCCAACTGGTGACAGTCCATGTGGTGCATTTGGGACACGTGAGTAATAACTTCTTCGTTAATGTGCTTTCTTGTAATCAACTTTTTTCACAAATATTAAAATATTTTTGGTTCTTGCAGTCTCATCCCCTCGTATATGCCCTCATGACCCGGAAAACTCGAGCAGCATATGAATCGCTGCTCGAGTTTTTCCGAGATTTGGTATGCGAAGATTGGCAGGACAAGGAAGTGACCTTTATCACTGATTTTGAAATGGCACTTCAGAGGTCCTTGTCAAAGGTGTTCCCAGCGGCGACAGTTGTTGGATGCTGGTTTCACTTCGCACAGGTAATATTACACAATGACCAAAACGTATATTTGAAATTTGTTCAACAAAGATTTTCAATGACAGCTTTCAGTATAATTATTTCTGAATACAACAATATCATAATATAGGTAGTATTTTTATAATTCGATATTAAAAATCGATATTTTTTATGTTTTAGTCCGTGTGGCGAAAGATGAAGGCTCTGGGGCTTGGGCGGTTGGTGGCTCGCAACGCTAGCGCAAGGAAGGCCTTGCAAATGCTGATAGCGCTAGCGTTGCTCCCCGCCCACCAAATGGAACAGGGGCTGAGGGTTGTTCGCCGCTATCTGCGCCAAGCTGCGCTTGAGGTAAAATAAATGATATTGGCGCAATTAATTTATCTATTTAAAATTGAGTGATATTGTTTTCTAAGTTATTATATTTTTCTTGACTTTTTAGCAAAGATTTGAACTATTGCTGCGGTACATGAAACGTTACTGGCTGCAAATTGTCACCGCGGAGGTGGTTTCTGTCTATGGGCGACCAAGACGCACAAATAATAACATCGAGTCGTTCCATCGCTACCTGGCCCACAGAATTGGGCAAATTCACCCCAATATCTGGAAGTTTTTGGGTACGTAGTAATATTTTCTTACGCTTTGCCTAAAACGTGCCTATTTCCATGCGTAGTTTCTCTTTCTACTAAGATCGCATGATATTGTTATTCATTATAAGAAAACGCTGTTTTGCTTTGACTGATTCCGTTACCAAATAAATAAATCAATAATGTTACCTTTCAGCTAAATTGAAAACCGTGGAAAACGTCGCCCAAAATCAGCATCGCCGACTGGAGAATGGCCTGTCAATCACTCAGCTGAGGCCAAAAAGGCTGTTAATCCACGACCGGCGGCTGAAGACTGCAGCGGAAAATCTTTTTTTGGGAAGATTTTCCATCCAGGAATTTCTGCTGCAATGCGCCCATGGATCTAACACGCTCGTGCAGCAAAACCTGGCAGCGTTACAGAACAACAGCGACAGCGACAGCAACGACGACAACGACTCCGACAGCGACAGCAACGACGACAACGACAGCGACAGCGACAGCAACGACGACAACGACAGCGACTCCGACCACGACAACAACGACCACAACAACGACCACAACAACGACCACGACAACGACCACGACAACGACCACAACAACGACCACAACAACGACCACGACAACGACAGCGACAACAACGACCACAACAACGACCACGACCACGACAGCGACAACAACGACCACGACTCCGACAGCGACTCCGACCACGACAACAACGACCACAACAACGACCACGACAACGACAGCGACAACAACGACCAAAACAACGACCACAACAACGACAGCGACAACAACGACCACAACAACGACCACAACAACGACAGCGACAACAGCGACGATGCAATGGTCCATTCAGAAGCCGCATTTGTTGAGGTTGATGGAATGGCTGGTGAGTTTTTTTTTGTTTTTTCTCAAAAGTTATAATGATCTATAGAGACGTCCAGTCCCCCCTCCCCCACAAAGTGTAAGTCGTTTTGTACGTGTTGGTGAGTGGAAACATGCGTATAGCGATTAAAGGAAAAGCTTAGTTTTTATTTCCTGAAAATCACGAGTGTTGTTTGCCTGGCAATACTTAAATACCAATCCTTCCTAAAGACGCTTGGTTTTGTTTACAGCTGATCCTAGCAATGATGATGTGGCTAGCGATGGAGATAGTATGTCGGGACACGCCGACCTAGAACCGGAAGTGCCAAATACTAACCACGGTAAATTATTTAATATGATATTGCAATTTAAAGTTATTCAGCGTATGTTGTCATCCCCATGATCTAATTGTTGCCACAAATTTCCAGATAATACTAATGGAGCACACGAAGTGGAGATTCCACCTCATCACTTGCTGGACACAATAACAATTGGTAATGCCAACATTTGTTATTATTAATTTATGGTCTCTGTGCCTGCTTAGAAACCTGGCCCACACATTGGAGGCAAAACAACATAAGACTTGAACTAAACTAGAGTTTCGTGAACGCTTATTTTAATCACGTGGTGGATGAGTAATATTTAAATGATGTTGATTACACAATCTTCAGGGTTCAATACGAATTAGGCAAGAATTGATTGAGCGTCAGAAAAGCCGCAAAAATGTTTTTAAGAAAAGTGAAAAAAAAAATCTCACGTCGATAGCCTTCGAAGAAAAATTACACTAATTGAATTTCCTTTAAGATTCGGACACGGATGCCGACCAGGCCGACGCTTTTTTTGAGATTTCCCGACAACATGCGATAGCGCAATTTGGATTGCCAACTTTGCAAGGTAAATTAACCATTGGATATTAAAAACGGTAAAAATTTTACTTTCCTAACTTAATGCGGCAAATTTTAATATTTAATGGATAAACTGACGAGTTATTTGACTAATAAGCGCACTGTTTCTTCCAACGAAAGCTCCAGAAGAAGACTTGACCGGTGTGCGGGAGTTGGAAATTTGCATCGTCTGCACTACCCGTCGGCGCTCGTCTGTGTTTGTGCCGTGCGCTCACGTTTGCTGCTGTCAGGTGTGCGCGTCAGCTTTGCAGCGATGCCCCATTTGCAGGGCGCCCGTGCAGCATGTGCTGCAACCATTGTACTGCTGATACCAGCACTATAAATAAATACTACACGCTCAAAAATAATCAACTCAAATGTAAAAAAAATAACTCAACGGGGAGTGTGAGGCGGTCCACTCCGTTTTCAAAGATTTTGGAGTTAACTTCGCGGAGTTGATTACATCCCTATATATTCAACTCTAATCCGTGGAGTTGATTGCTGTGGAGTGATTTTTATAAAATTCACTCTGCGACCTTCTACTCCATCTGGAGTGATTTACCAACTCCATACGGAAGCTTTATAATACTCCATATGGAGTGATTTACCAACTCCATCCGGAAGCTTTATACTCCATCTGGAGTGATATACCAACTCCATCCGGAAGCTTTATACTCCATCTGGAGTGATTTACCAACTCCATCCAGGAGCTTTATACTCCATCTGGAGTGATATACCAACTCCATCCGGAAGCTTTATACTCCATCTGGAGTGATTTACCAACTCCATCCAGGAGCTTTATACTCCATCTGGAGTGATATACCAACTCCATCCGGAAGCTTTATACTCCATCTGGAGTGATTTACCAACTCCATCCAGGAGCTTTCTACTCCATCTGGAGTGATTTACCAACTCCATCCAGGAGCTTTCATGAAGGTTTCGCCACACTTCGAGATCGAACGTATAATTTTGCCAGCATTTTGCCCTATGGGCATAGGGTTTTGCCTTATTGGTATAGGGTTTTGCCCTATGGGCATATTGACAAATAATTTTGGCAGCATTTTGCCCTATGGGCATATCGTTTTGCCCTTTGGGCATAGGGTTTTGCCTTATGGGCATATTGACATATAATTTTGCCAGCATTTTGCCCTATGGGCATATCGTTTTGCCTTATGGGCATATATTTTTGCCTTATGGGCATAGCGTTTTGCCCTATGGGCATATTGACATCTTATTTTGGCAGCATTTTGCCCTATAGGCATAGCTTTGCCCTATGGGCATATACATGCCTTATGGGCATATTTTTTGCCCTAGGGGCATAGTTATGCCTTATGGGCATAGGGTTATGCCTTATGGGCATATTTACCTAGAATACTGCAGCATTTTGCCCTACGGGCATAGCTTTGCCCTATGGGCATATTTTTGCCCTCGGGGCATATCTTTGCCCTAGGGGCATATATTTGCCCTATGGGCATATCTTTGCCCTTGGGGCATATATTTGCCCTATGGGCATATACATGCCCTAGGGGCATAGAAGCTGCCCGCAGGGCCTAGCTGGGTACCAGCTAGTCAACCTTATATAACTTACAAGAGGTTTGATTTTCAGCTGATTTTGTACCTATCCGGGTATCTGGGGTTCTGGGGTTGTCTTCCATTAATCTTTTATAGAAACGGTGAAAAAAGGACGAAAATTAATGGGGATTTTTGCAAAACCTTTATTATTCTCTTCCCAACATATTTTTCGTTTTTGAGCGAGATCTGTGACCTTTTTCTTATTTAATTTTGAAGAAATCTAATTTCGTCTAGGCTGAAAAAAAAACAAATGCAACCGACGGCCGGCCAAAATGCATCCACTATAATAAATGGAAAATATCACTATGGCACTGGAATTCAACAAGTACACAGTAGTTTACGATTTCATGCAATAAAGGCACATTGCGTCACTCAAACTCTTGCCACGCACGCGCATTATGCCCTATGGGCATATTGTTTGCCCTATGGGCATAAAAATGTTGTTTTCCATGTGTTTATATGCCCTATGGGCATATTTATGCCTTATTGGCATAGAGTTTTGCCCTATGGGCATATTGACATGTAATTTTGCCAGCATTTTGCCCTATGGGCATATTGTTTTGCCTTATGGGCATATGGTTTTGCCTTATTGGCATAGGGTTTTGCCCTATGGGCATATTGACATATTATTTTGACAGAATTTTGCCCTATGGGCATATTTTTGCCTTATTGGCATAGGGTTTTGCCCTATGGGCATAGGGTTTTGCCCTATGGGCATATTGACATATGATATTGCAAGAATTTTGCCCTATGGGCATATCGTTGTGCCTTATGGGCATAGGGTTTTGCCTTATTGGCATAGGGTTTTGCCATATGGGCATATATTGACATGTGATTTGGGCAGAATTTTGCCCTATGGGCATTGCTTTGCCCTAAGGGCATATACATGCCTTATGGGCATATTTTTTGCCCTAGGGGCATAGTTATGCCTTATGGGCATAGGGTTATGCCTTATGGGCATATTGACATAAAATACTGCAGCTTTTTGCCCTACGGGCATATTTTTGCCTTATGGGCATATCCATGCCCTATGGGCATTCTTTTTGCCCTATGGGCATATATTTGCCCTATGGGCATAACTTTGCCCTAGGGGCATAGAAGCTGCCCGCAGGGCCTAGCTGGGTACCAGCTAGTCAACCTTATATAACTTACAAGAGGTTTGATTTTCAACTGTTTTTGTACCTATCTGGGTTTCTGGGTTTCTGGGTTTCTGGGTATCTGGGGATGTCTTCCATTAATCTTTTATAGAAACGGTGAAAAATGGACGAAAATTAGTGGGGTTTTTTTCAAAACCTTTGTTATTCTCTTCACAAATTATTTTTCGTTTTTGAGCGAGATCTGTGACCTTTTTCTAATTTAATTTTGAAGAAATCTCATTTCGTCTAGGCTGAAAAAAAAACAAATGCAACCGACGGCCGGCCAAAATGCATCCACTATAAAAATGGAAAATATCAATATAGCACTGGAATATTCAACAAGTACACAGTAGTTTACGATTTTATGCAATAAAGTCACTTAACGTCACTTAAACTCTTGCCGCGCACGCGCATTTTGCCCTATGGGCATATTGATGTTGTTTGCATGATTTTGTATGCCCTATGGGCATATTTATGCCTTATTGGCATATAGTTTTGCCCTATGGGCATATTAACATGTAATTTTGCCAGCATTTTGCCCTATGGGCATATCGTTTTGCCTTATGGGCATAGGGTTTTGCCTTATTGGCATAGGGTTTTGCCCTATGGGCATATTAATATATAATTTTGCCAGCCTTTTGCCCTTTGGGCATATCGTTTTGCCTTATGGGCATATTGTTTTGCCTCATGGGCATAGGGTTATGCCTTATGGGCATAATGACATAAAATACTGCAGCTTTTTGCCCTACGGGCATAGCTTTGCCCTACGGGCATAAACATGCCCTATGGGCATATTTTTTGCCCTCGGGGCATATCTTTGCCCTATGGGCATAACTTTGCCCTAAGGGCATATACATGCCCTAGGGGCATATTTTTTGCCCTAGGGGCATATTTATGCCTTATGGGCATAGGGTTATGCCTTATGGGCATATTAAAATAAAATACTAAAGCATTTTGCCCTACGGGCATATTTTTGCCCTATGGGCATATACATGCCCTATAGGCATATTTTTTGCCCTCGGGGCATATCTTTGCCCTAGGGGCATATCTTTGCCCTAGGGGCATATCTTTACCCTATAGGCATATCTTTGCCCTATGGGCATATCTTTTCCCTATGGGCATATGTTTTTGCCTTATGGGCATTTACCTATAATATTCTTGCCGCATTTTGCCCTATGGGCATATCGCTTTGCCTTATGGGCATATAGTTTTGCCTTATGGGCATATCGCTTTGCCTTATGGGCATATAGATTTGCCATATGGGCATATCGCTTTGCCTTATGGGCATATCTCTATGCCTTATTGGCATATGTTTTTGCCTTATGGGCATTTACCTATAGTATTCTTGCCGCATTTTGCCCTATGGGCATATCGCTTTGCCTTATGGGCATATAGTTTTGCCCTAAGGGCATATTGCTTTGCCTTATGGGCATATAGTTTTGCCCTATGGGTATATCGCTTTGCCTTAAGGGCATGTTTCTATGCCTTATTGGCATATAGTTTTGCCTTATGGGCATATCGCTTTGCTTTATGGGCATATAGTTTTGCCCTATAGGCATATCGCTTTGCCTTATGGGCATATAGTTTTGCCCTATGGGCATATCGCTTTGCCTTATGGGCATATAGTTTGGCCCTATGGGCATATTGCTTTGCCTTATTGGCATATAGTTTTGTCTTATGGGCATATAGTTTTGCCTTATGGGCATATCGCTTTGCCTTATGGGCATATCGCTTTGCCCTATGGGCATATCGCTTTGCCTTATGGGCATATAGTTTTGCCTTATGGGCATATCGCTTTGCCTTATGGGCATATGACCACTATATTCCTGCTGCCTTTTTGCCCTATGGGCATATCGCTTTGCCTTATGGGCATATTGCTTTGCCATATGGGCATATGACCATTATATTCTCGCTGCATTTTGCCCTTTGGGCATATCGTTTTGCCTTATGGGCATAGGGTTTTGCCTTATTGGCATAGGGTTTTGCCCTATGGGCATATTGACATGTGAATTGGGCGGCATTTTGCCCTATGGGCATATTTTTTGCCCTAGGGGCATAGTTATGCCTTATGGGCATAGTTATGCCTTATGGGCATAGGGATTATGCCTTATGGGAATAGGGTTATGCCTTATGGGCATATTGACATAAAATACTGCAGCTTTTTGCCCTACGGGCATAGCTTTGCCCTATGGGCATATTTTTTTGCCCTCGGGGCATATCTTTGCCCTAGGGGCATAGGGTTTTGCCTTATGGGCATATTGACATATAATTTTGGCAGCGTTTTGCCCTATGGGTATAGCTTTGCCCTATGGGCATATACATGCCTTATGGGCATATTTTTTGCCCCAGGGGCATAGTTATGCCTTATGGGCATAGGTTTTGCCTTATGGCATAGGATTTTCCTGAGGGGGAAACATGCCATCATATGAACTAAAAAAAAAAAAAATTAATTTAAAAAAAAGTATAAGGAGTAACCACATAGTGCCGGAGGCACGGGTCTCCGCTGCTAGTCAATCAATCAACCTTATATAATTTACAAGAGGTTTGATTTTCAACTGTTTTTGTACGTATCCAAGTATCTGGGGATGTCTTCCATTAATCCTTTATAGAAACGGTGAAAAATGCATGAAAATTGATGGGGATTTTTGCAAAACCTTTATTATTCTCTTCCCAACATATTTTTCGTTTTTGAGCGAGATCTGTGACCTTTTTCTAATTTAATTTTGAAGAAATCTGATTTCGTCTTGGCTGAAAAAAAAACAAATGCAACCGACGGCCGGCCAAAATGCATCCACTATAAAAATGGAAAATATCACTATAGCACTGGAATATTCAACAAGTACACAGTAGTTTACAATTTCATGCAATAAAGTCACTCTTCGTCACTAAAACTCTTGCCACGCACGCGCATTTTGCCCTATGGGCATATTTATGCCTTCTTGGCATAGGGTTTTGCCCTATGGGCATATTGATATATAATTTTGCCAGCCTTTTGCCCTATGGGCATATCGTTTTGCCTTATGGGCATAGGGTTTTGCCTTATTGGCATAGGGTTTTGCCCTATGGGCATATTGACATATTATTTTGGCAGCATTTTGCCCTATGGGCATAGCTTTGCCCTATGGGCATCTACATGCCTTATGGGCATATTTTTTGCCCTAGGGGCATAGTTATGCCTTATGGGCATAGGGTTATGCCTTATGGGCATAGGGTAATGCCTTATGGGCATATTCAAATAAAATACTAAAGCATTTTGCCCTATGGGCATAGCTTTGCCCTATGGGCATATACATGCCCTATGGGCATAAACATGCCCTATGGGCATATAAATTTGCCCTCGGGGCATATCTTTGCCCTATGGGCATATCTTTGCCCTATGGGCATTTACATGCCCTTTTCAACAAGTACACAGTAGTTGACGATTTCATGCAATAAAGACACATTGCGTCACTAAAACTCTTGCCACGCACGCGCATTTTGCCCTATGGGCATATTGTTTGCCCTATGGGCATATTGTTGTTGTTTTGCAGTTTTTTAAATGCCCTATGGGCATATTTTTGCCTTATTGGCATAGGGTTATGCCCTATGGGCATATTGACATGTAATTTTGCCAGCATTTTGCCCTATGGGCATATCGTTTTGCCTTATTGGTATAGGGTTTTGCCCCTATGGGCATATTGACATTTTATTTTGGCAGCATTTTGCCCTATGGGCATAGCTTTGCCCTATGGGCATATACATGCCTTATGGGCATATTTTTTGCCCTAGGGGCATAGTTATGACTTATGGGCATAGGGTTATGCCTTATGGGCATATTGACATAAAATACTGCAGCATTTTGCCCTACGGGCAAAGCTTTGCCCTATGGGCATATACATGCCCTATGGGCATTTCTTTGCCCTATGGGCATATTTTTGCCCTCGGGGCATATCTTTGCCCTCGGGGCATATCTTTGCCCTCGGGGCATATTTTTGCCCTAGGGGCATATCTTTGCCCTATGGGCATATATTTGCCCTATGGGCACATACATGCCCTAAGGGCATAGAAGCTGCCCGCAGGGCCTAGCTGGGTACCAGCTAGTCAACCTTATATAACTTACAAGAGGTTTGATTTTCAGTTGTTTTTGTACGTATCCGGGTATCTGGGGATGTCTTCCATTAATCCTTTATAGAAACGGTGAAAAATGCATGAAAATTGATGGGGATTTTTGCAAAACCTTTATTATTCTCTTCCCAACATATTTTTCGTTTTTGAGCGAGATCTGTGACCTTTTTCTAATTTAATTTTGAAGAAATCTGATTTCGTCTTGGCTGAAAAAAAAACAAATGCAACCGACGGCCGGCCAAAATGCATCCACTATAAAAATGGAAAATATCACTATAGCACTGGAATTCAACAAGTACACAGTAGTTTACGATTTCATGCAATAAAGGCACATTGCGTCACTCAAACTCTTGCCACGCACGCGCATTATGCCCTATGGGCATATTGTTTGCTCTATGGGCATAAAAATGTTGTTTTTCATTTGTTTATATGCCCTATGGGCATATTTAAGCCTTATTGGCATAGAGTTTTGCCCTATGGGCATATTGACATGTAATTTTGCCAGCATTTTGCCCTTTGGGCATATCGTTTTGCCTTATGGGCATAGGGTTTTGCCTT
The DNA here is from genome assembly GCA_921293315.2 of Nemurella pictetii. Classification (NCBI taxonomy): domain Eukaryota; kingdom Metazoa; phylum Arthropoda; class Insecta; order Plecoptera; family Nemouridae; genus Nemurella; species Nemurella pictetii. The sequence continues at coordinate 1,592,161 of OV121120.1, read as the reverse complement.
ATTGGCATAGGGTTTTGCCCTATGGGCATATTGACATATAATCTTGCCAGAATTTTGCCCTATGGGCATATCGTTTTGCCTTATGGGCATAGGGTTTTGCCTTATTGGCATAGGGTTTTGCCCTATGGGCATATTGACATATGATATTGCAAGAATTTTGCCCTATGGGCATATCGTTTTGCCTTATGGGCATAGGGATTTGCCTTATTGGCATAGGGTTTTGCCCTATGGGCATATATGGACATGTGATTTGGGCAGCATTTTTCCCTACGGGCATAGCTTTGCCCTATGGGCATATACATGCCTTATGGGCATATTTTTTGCCCTAGGGGCATAGTTATGCCTTATGGGCATAGGGTTATGCCTTATGGGCATATTGACATTAAATACTGCAGCTTTTTGCCCTACGGGCATAGCTTTGCCCTATGGGCATATCCATGCCCTATGGGCATATTTTTTGCCCTATGGGCATATATTTGCCCTATGGGCATAACTTTGCCCTAGGGGCATAGAAGCTGCCCGCAGGGCCTAGCTGGGTACCAGCTAGTCAACCTTATATAACTTACAAGAGGGTTGATTTTCAGCTGTTTTTGTACGTATCCGAGTTTCTGGGTATCTGGGGTTGTCTTCCATAAATCTTTTATAGAAACGGTGAAAAATGGACGAAAATTGGTGGGGTTTTTTGCAAAACCTTTATTATTCTCTTCCCAAATTATTTTTCGTTTTTGAGCGAGTTCTGTGACCTTTTTCTTATTTAATTTTGAAGAAATCTAATTTCGTCTTGGCTGAAAAAAAAACAAATGCAACCGACGGCCGGCCAAAATGCATCCACTATAAAAATGGAAAATATCACTATGGCACTGGAATAATCAACAAGTACACAGTTGTTTATGATTTCATGCAATAAAGTCAAGTTACTGCACTAAAACTCTTGCCACGCACGCGCATTATGCCCTATGGGCATATTATTTGCCCTATGGGCATTATGATGCTGTTTTGCATGTTTTTATATGCCCTATGGGCATAATTTTTGCCTTATTGGCATATAGTTTTGCCCTAGGAGCATATTCACATGTAATTTTGCCAGCATTTTGCCCTATGGGCATAGGTTTTTGCCTTATTGGCATAGGGTTTTTCCCTATGGGCATATTGACATATTATTTTGGCAGCATTTTGCCCTATGGGCATAGCTTTGCCCTATGGGCATCTACATGCCCTATGGGCATATTTTTTGCCCTAGGGGCATAGTTATGCCTTATGGGCATAGGGTTTTGCCTTATGGGCATATTCAAATAAAATAATAAAGCATTTTGCCCTACGGGCATAGCTTTGCCCTATGGGCATATACTTGCCCTTTGGGCATATTTTTTGCCCTTGGGGAATATCTTTGCCCTATGGGCATATTTTTTCCTTATGGGCATAGGGTTTTGCCTTATTGGCATAGGGTTTTGCACTATGGGCATATTTTTGCCTTATGGGCATAGCGTTTTGCCCTATGGGCATATTGACATATTTTTTGGAAGTATTTTGCCCTTGGGGCATATCTTTGCCTTATGGGCATATCTTTGCCCTATGGGCATATATTTGCCCTATGGGCATAACTTTGCCCTATGGGCATATCTTTGCCTTATGGGCATAAACATGCCCTATGGGCATAACTTTGCCCTAGGGGCATATCTTTGCCTTATGGGCATAAACATGCCCTATGGGCATATCTTTGCCCTAGGGGCATATCTTTGCCTTATGGGCATATCTTTGCCCTATGGGCATATATTTGCCCTATGGGCATAAATTTGCCCTATTGGCATATCTTTGCCTTATGGGCATAAACATGCCCTATGGGCATAACTTTGCCCTAGGGGCATAGAAGCTGCCCGCAGGGCCTAGCTGGGTACCAGCTAGTCAACCTTATATAACTTACAAGAGGGTTGATTTTCAGTTGTTTTTGTACCTATCTGGTTATCTGGGGTTGTCTTCCATTAATCTTTTATAGAAACGGTGAAAAATGGACGAAAATTAATGGGGTTTTTTTCAAAACCTTTGTTATTCTCTTCCCAAATTATTTTTCGTTTTTGAGAGAGATCTGTGACCTTTTTCTAATTTATATTTGAAGAAATCTGATTTCGTCTAGGCTGAAAAAAAACAAAAGCAACCGACAGCCGGCCAAAATGCAACCACTATAAAAATGGAAAATATCACTATGGCACTGGAATTCAACAGGTTAACAGTCGTTTACGATTTCATGCAATAAAGACACGTTGCTTCACTAAAACTCTTGCCACGCACGCGCATTTTGCCGTATGGGCATATTGTTTGCCCTATGGGCATATAAATGTTGTTTTGCATGTTTTTATATGCCCTATGGGCATATTTTTGCCTTATTGGCATAGGGTTTTGCCCTATGGGCATATTAACATATACTTTTGCCAGCATTTTGCCCTTTGGGCATATCGTTTTGCGTTATGGGCATAGGGTTTTGCCTTACTGGCATAGGAATTTTGCCCTATGGGCATATTTACATAAAAATTTGCCAGCATTTTGCCCTTTGGGCATATCGTTTTGCCTTATGGGCATAGGGTTTTGCCTTATTGGCATAGGGTTTTGCCCTATGGGCATATTTACATATAATTTTGCCAGCATTTTGCCCTTTGGGCATATCTTTTTGCCTTATGGGCATAGGGTTTTGCCATATTGGCATAGGATTTTGCCCTATGGGCATATATTGACATGTGATTTGGGCATCATTTTGCCCTATGGGCATAGCTTTGCCCTATGGGCATATACATGCCTTATGGGCATATTTCTTGCCCTAGGGGCATAGTTATGCCTTGTGGGCATAGGTTTATGCCTTATGGGCATATTGACATAAAATACTGCAGCTTTATGCCCTATGGGCATAGCTATGCCCTATGGGCATATCCATGCCCTATGGGCATATTATTTGCCCTTTGGGCATAACTTTGCCCTAGGGGCATAGAAGCTGCCCGCAGGGCCTAGCTGGGTACCAGCTAGTCAACCTTATATAATTTACAAGAGGGTTGATTTTCAACTGTTTTTGTACCTATCTGGCCATCTGGGGTTGTCTTCCATTAATCTTTTATAGAAACGGTGAAAAATGGACGAAAATTATTCGGGTTTGTTTTGAAACTTTTGTAATTCTCTTCCCAACAACACTTTCGTTTTTGAGCGAGATCTGTGACCATCTTTTTATTTAATTTTGAATAAATCTGAATTCGTCTAGGCTGAAAAAAAAACAAATGCAACCGACGGCCGGCCAAAATGCATCCACTATAAAAATGGAAAATATCACTATAGCACTGGAATTCAACAAGTACACAGTAGTTTACAATTTCATGCAATAAAGTCACATTACGTCACTAAAACTCTTGCCACGCACGCGCATTTTGCCCTATGGGCATATTGATGGTGTTTTGCATGTTTTTCTATGCCCTATGGGCATATTTTTTGCCTTATTGGCATAGGACTTTGCCCTATGGGCATATTGACATATAATTTTGGCAGCCTTTTGCCCTATGGGCATAGGGTTTTGCCTTATTGGCATAGGGTTTTGCCTTATGGGCATAGGGTTTTGCCTTATTGGCATAGGGTTTTGCCCTATTGGCATAGGGTTTTGCCCTATGGGCATATTGACATATAATTTTTGGCAGCTTTTTGCCCTATGGGCATAGCTTTGCCCTATGGGCATAGCTTTGCCCTATGGGCATCTACATGCCTTATCGGCATATTTTTTGCCCTAAAGGCATAGTTATGCCTTATGGGCATAGGGTTATGCCTTATGGGCATATTCAAATAAAATACTAAAGCATTTTGCCCTACGGGCATAGCTTTGCCCTATGGGCATATACATGCCCTATGGGCATATACATGCCCTACGGGCATAGCTTTGCCCTATGGGCATATACATGCCCTATGGGCATATACATGCCATATGGGCATATGTTTTTGCCCTCGGGGCATATCTTTGCCCTAAGGGCATATCTTTGCCCATGGGCATAGGGTTTTGCCTTATGGGCATATTGACATATAATTTTGGCAGCGTTTTGCCCTATGGGTATAGCTTTGCCCTATGGGCATATACATGCCTTATGGGCATATTTTTTGCCCCAGGGGCATAGTTATGCCTTATGGGCATAGGTTTTGCCTTATGGCATAGGATTTTCCTGAGGGGGAAACATGCCATCATATGAACTAAAAAAAAAAAAATTATTTAAAAAAAAGTATAAGGAGTAACCACATAGTGCCGGAGGCACGGGTCTCCGCTGCTGGTCAACCCTACATAACTTACAAGAGGTTTGATCTTCAGCTGTTTTTGTACCTATCTGGGTATCTGGGGTTCTGGGGATGTCTTCCATTAATCCTTTATAGAAACGGTGAAAAATGGACGAAAATTAATGGGGTTTCTTTCAAAACCTTTATTATTCTCTTCCCAACAACACTTTCGTTTTTGAGCGATATCCGTGACCTTTTACTAATTTAATTTTGAATAAATCTGAATTCGTCTAGGCTGAAAAAAAAACAAACGCAACCGACGGCCGGCCAAAATGCATCCACTATAAAAATGGAAAATATCACTATGGCACTGGAATATTCAACAAGTACACAGTAGTTTATGATTTCATGCAATATAGACACATTGCGTCACTAAAACTCTGGCCACGCACGCGCATTTTGCCCTATGGGCATATTGATGTTGTTTTGCATGTTTTTATATGCCCTATGGGCATATTTTTGCCTTCTTGGCATAGGGTTTTGCCCTATGGGCATATTGACATTTAATTTTGCCAGTATTTTGCCCTATGGGCATATCGTTTTGCCTTATTGGCATAGGGTTTTGCCCTATGGGCATATTGTTTGCCCTATGGGCATATTGATGTTGTTTTGCATTTTTTTATATGCCCTATGGGCATATTTTTGCCTTCTTGGCATAGGGTTTTGCCCTATGGGCATATTGACATGTAATTTTGCCAGTATTTTGCCCTATGGGCATATCGTTTTGCCTTATTGGCATAGGGTTTTGCCCTATGGGCATATCGTTTTGCCTTATTGGCATAGGGTTTTGCCCTATGGGCATATCGTTTTGCCTTATTGGCATAGGGTTTTGCCCTATGGGCATATTGATATATAATTTGGCCAGCCTTTTGCCCTATGGGCATATCGTTTTGCCTTATGGGCATAAGGTTTTGCCTTATTGGCATAGGGTTTTGCCCTATGGGCATATTGACATACAATACTGCAACATTTTGCCCTACGGGCATAGCTTTGCCCTATGGGCATATACATGCCCTATGGGCATATCTTTGCCCTATGGGCATATACATGCCCTAGGGGCATAGAAGCTGCCCGCAGGGCCTAGCTGGGTACCAGCTAGTCACAATCATAATGTCATAAGTAATTTTATTTTTCTGATTAGCAAAATACTTCATGCACGAATCTGAAACTTAGGCAATTTGTTTAATTCATTTATTTAGAGCTCTAAGAGGTAACGTGGGTTGGAGAGAGCTGAACATGAAGATTGAACTGGACAGAAGGAAATATGACTGTAGAAGGCATCATTCAAGAAGGGTATTGGTGAAAGGTGCAAGAAAAGATGTGGGGAAGTGGACATTTCTTACGAGAACGGCAAAGGAATGGAATGAACTGGAGATTATTGTAAAAGGAGACCAATTAGATTTAAAGAAATTTAAAGAAAAATTAGCAATTAAGATAAATTGAAATGTATTGAGAGAAAAAATAAATAAAAAATAAAAAAAACTGCCACCTGCAATTTGCAGTTAGTAAATAAATAAATAAATAACTTGTTATCATATATATTCAATCCAAATTTGGTGCCGATCGGTTAATTAGTTACGAAGCTAGTACCAAAAAACTGAAAAATTTACGGGTTTTTGCTCATAAAAACAAAGTGGCTGAACAGATTTATGCCCAAAAACTATACAGCACCTCGCCGAGTCACCAGACTAGTACATAACACGACACAAATAGCAAACAGATTCGCAATCCTTTCGGAGCAAATCCCGGCTGCTTCCTCTCCTGCCCCTCAGGACACCACCTCGAAGGCTTCTGCACAACCGCATCTAAAACTTCACACTAAATCTTCCAACACTAATCCAACCCTGTTGGAACAATCCAAATACCTACCCTGCTGGAACAACCCAAATCCCACCGCTCATCATAAAATACATGACCAGTCATGGAACAATGATTGGCATCCTGAAGGACGTAGCAGATGGCTTCACGGTGATGCTCTGATTGGAAGAGGTTGGTGTCCTGAAAAGGACCATTAGGACCAGGACCACCAACCTCTTCCAATCAGAGCATCACCGTGAAGCCATCTGCTACATCCATCACCGGCTCTGGAAATCACCATCGAGACATCCTGAAGGACATATGCCTTAATGAATTTTGAATATATTAAAGTCACATTATTGCATTATAACTTGTCTGGGAAGAAGATAACCTCAGAACGAGGCTACCTCGAATGAATGAATATTGGGGTTTATAGGCGCGTCAACCGTTTGGTTATTTTGCGCCTGAGCAGAAAAGTTTGCAATATTTAAATTAAAGCACTTAAAGCAAGACATAAAAGTCTTACTGTGTCAAGATAAAACGATAAAAGTCTTTGTTTTAGATGCATTCTTTAAAAATACCTGCGTATAGATAGACAATACCAGGGAAAATTGGTATTATCTATGGCTAAAAGACTAGAAGACACTTGATGACTAGAGACTAGAGGACTTGATGACTAGATGACAAGATGACTAGATGACTAGTATGCCATTTGACTAGATGATCTTAAGAAAGTCTATATCTCTCAGGAACTGGAGCAGCTTGTCGATCTGTCTTGGGTCATCTGCAAGGACTTTGTCGATGGTGTTTCGGAGAGAAAGACGTCTTCTCGGACCCCTGTATTTAGAGCATTCTATAAGGACGTGTCGGACTGTGAGAGCTTCGTTACAAGTGTCGCATCTTGGCTGGATTTTGTCGAGGGAGAAAAGGTATGCGTGGCTAAATAAAGTGTGTCCAATCCGCAATCGTGTCAGCACTACTTCTTCTCGTCTATTGGGTCGGATCGAGGAGTCCCACGGAGAAACGCTGGGTTTAATCTCCTTTAACTTGTTATTTATTTGCAGATCCCATGTGTCTTGAAATTTCTTTCTAAGGAGCAATTTGAAGAAATTCTTCAAGTCGTTGAAAGTAAGCCTAGGATCGTCAATAGAGTCTTTCTGTGTAGCAGACTTCGCCGCCTTGTCGGCCAGTTCATTGCCCTGTATCCCCACGTGTCCAGGGACCCAGCAGAACACCACTGCGACGTCCCTTAAAGCAAGGGACGTCAGCAGTGAGTGTATTTCCTGGACGAGAGTGTGCGGGGAATACAAGGCGTCTAAAGCTTGCAGGGAGCTTAGCGAGTCAGAGCAAATGAGGAATGATTTCTCCGTGCTGCTCGACTCTATGTACTTTAGAGCGTGCACCAACGCAAAGAGCTCTGCTGTTAAAATACTTGTCTTGTCATTCAGTTTAAAACCATACGAGATGTCACCAGAGATAAAAGCACTGCCAACAGCGTTGTCATCCTTAGATCCATCCGTAAAAATCTGAGTAAGATCTTTGTATTTCGCACTCAGCTCGGCAAACTTTGTTCTATAAATAATCGGGCTAGTGGAGTTCTTGCTATTGGACGTAAGATCGGTTAGGCAAGTCGGTCGCCTGGTGGCCCATGGAGCTGTGGAACTAAGGCCATGGGGGTACACCTTAGGATACCGAAACTCAGCTTGCACCAACAGCTGATTTAGCCGAATGCCTGCAGGTAATGTGGAGCTAGGCTTGGCATCGTAAAGAGCTTCAAAGCTGGGTTTGAAGAGGGGCAGAAAGGTAGGGTGTTTCTTCATGCACAGAAGTTTGGCTGCATAAGATGTGAGTAGGTACTGTCTACGTAGAGCTAGAGGGGGTTCGCTGGCTTCACAAAAAAGGCTCTCAAGTCGGCTGGTGCGGAGAGCTCCAGTGGCCAGCCGGATCCCTGTATTATGGACAGTGTTAAGAGGTTTCAAATAGCTTTCCCTAGCAGAGGCATACACAATACTGCCGTAATCTAGTTTTGATCGGACAAGGGCCCTGTACAGCCTTAGCATGACAGTGCGATCGGCACCCCAACTGGTACCAGCAAGTATTCGAAGGAGATTTAGCGATGATTGGCACTTGATTCTTAGTTGATGAACATGCTCTTTCCAGTTAAGTTTCTGGTCGAACCATAAACCCAGAAACTTAACAGCGTTTTTAAACGGTAAAACTTGTCCCTTAATGAGAATATCGGGATCTGGAAAGAGACCCCTGTGTCTCGAAAAATGCATACAGGTGGTCTTTGATTCAGAAAATTTGAAACCAGTGTTGTCAGCCCACCTCACTAATTTGTTGACCGTCATCTGGATTTGTCGCGCTGACGTGGCGATCGATCGAGATCGACAGATGATCGCGAGATCGTCAACAAACAGCGAGGCGGAGACCGGGGATTTCACGCAATCCGTGATGCCGTTGATCGCGATGGCAAATAGCGTAACACTCAGCACACTCCCTTGCGGGACGCCGTTCTCCTGTGTGAACGTTTCTGATAAAATATTGCCAACACGGACATTAAAAGTGCGGTCAGTCATAAAATTGGTGATAAAAATAGGCAGTCGTCCTTTAAAACCCCACGAAGACATGGATTTTAAAATATTAAACCGCCATGTCGTGTCGTATGCCTTTTCCAGGTCGAAGAAGACAGCAATAGAGTGCTGCTTACACAAGAACGAGTCCTGAATAAAGGCTTCCATTCGGATTAAATGGTCTAGCGTGCTCCTGTTTTTACGAAATCCGCATTGCAAGTTTGACAGCAGCTTTTTCGTTTCCAGCCACCACACCAGTCTATTATTTGCCATTCTCTCCATCACCTTGCAAAGACAGCTGGTCAGGGAGATTGGCCTGTAGCTGGCTGCCAGTTGCTTGTCTTTGCCAGGTTTGTGGATGGGGACTTGAATGGCGTGTCGCCACTCGTCCGGGAAAACCTGTGATATCCAGATGTGGTTGTATGCATCCAGCAATGCCGCACGAGCATCTGGTAAAAGGTGTTTTAGGAACTCGTTATGAATCCTGTCGGCCCCAGGAGAAGTGTTCTTTGATGTCTGTATGGCGGTGTCCAACTCCCACTCACTAAACGGTATGTTATAGCTCTCGCTGTTATCAGAGGCGAACGACAAATGTCGGCGCTCCGCCATGAGCTTAGTCTGTTGAAACGATGCCGAATAATGGCGGGAGCTGGAGACATCTGCGAAGTGTTGACCGACACAATCCGCAACTTCCTTGGGGGACGTGTACAGGTGATTGTTACTCTCAATGCCAGCTATTGTGGTGGACTTGTGGCGACCTTTGATTTTGTTGGCGCGATGCCAGACCTTGGTGGATGAAGTGGTATAATTTATGGACGAGACATACGCCTGCCAGGATTGCCTTTGAGAGGACTTCACGACCTGCCGTGCCTTGGCACGAAGCTGTCGGAATGCCATCAGGTTTTCCTTTGTAGGTCGCCTAGAAAAGTTAAGTAGGGCTCTTTTTCTTGCCTTGATGGCATCATCGCAATCCTGGTTCCACCATGGGACCGGGACTCGCCGTGGCTTGGTGGAGGTCTGTGGGATGCTCTCCTCTGCTGCTTTAATTAGCGTCTCTGTAATATTTCGAACCTTGGATGGCACATCTATTTCCTGACGCGAACCACTCAGATTCGCTAGCGCAGAAAATCGCTTCCAGTTTGCCCGTTTCAAGCTCCATTGAGCAGGGCGACCAGGAGGCTGAAAGTCGGTTTGAAGTTTCACGATGATGGGGAAATGGTCGCTACCACAAAGATCGGTGTGGACAGAAAATTCTAGAATAGATGCCAAGGTAGGAGAGCACAAGCACAAATCAATCGCCGAGAATCCCCCGTTAAAAGAATTAAACCTAGTTTTTTGTCCGTTGTTTAAAATAACTAAATCATTGTCATTAATAAAAGTTTCGAGCATACGACCCCTTCCACTACCATCGGCCATTGTGTCCCCCCACAGGGGGCTATGTGCGTTGAAGTCGCCCAACAACACATAGGGATGGGGCAGTTGAGACACAAGGCTTTGGAGGTTAGGGGCCGTAGCCGGTGCCCATTCAGGCAAGTAAATGTTACAAAAAGTAACGGGTTGTGGGACGTGGACTCGGACAGCCACTGCCTGGAGAGGTGTTGTGAGCGGCAGTGGACTTGAGACGAGATTGTCCGAGACCGCCGTCGCCACCCCACCGTGCGCGATGGCACCAGTAATATCGTCGAACCTGTACAACGAATAGTTTTTAAAAACGGGGTGGTCAGAGGGTTTAAAATGAGTTTCTTGGAAAAAGAAACACATGGGGTTAAAATTTGAAGTCAAAAGCTTAACTTCTTCTCGGCGAATCGAAAAACCACGAACGTTCCACATTAAAAAAGCCATTTCAGCGGTTGGGGAGAGGTGGCTTCTCGAATGTTATCTTCTGCTTTTTGGCACCTGTCCTTGCAGAAGTGTTAACAATTTCAGGGGCGCTGCATTCCATGCTGCTCTCTCCCTCTACCAGCGGGCCCGGAGACTCCTGGCTGGCTGACCCGGCCTTCACGTGATTGGAGGCTTTCTCCTGAACAGGTCGAGGTTTCAGCTTGTGAAGGTCCTCTTCCATTTTCTTGTTCTTGTTTTTTAGCTCTTCGTTTTCTTTTCTGAGCTTTTTGATTTCTTCTGTCTGTTCTGCAATTTTCTTGGATTGGTCGTCGATTTTCTTTGATTGTGCTTCTAGTTTGTCTTTAGTTTCCTGTTGACCAGCCAGAAGAAGAGTCATTGTCTGAAGGAGCTGTTTCATCTCAGACGTGGAGGGACCTTCCCCTGGGGCAGGTTTTGGAGCTGGTGTTGATGCAACAGAAGCAAAAGATTTTGGCAAGACTGGTGTTGGCGACAGAAGGTGATAGCGCTTGCGGGCGTCTGCATAAGAAAGTTTTTCCTTAATCTTAATCTCTGTAATTTTCCTTTCTTTTTCCACAGGGCACAGTCCCGCGACCAGGCCGGGTGGGAGCCACCACAGTTCAGACACTGGGCCTCTTGGTCGCAGGGCTTGTCGATGTGGACGCCACTCTTTCCACATTTTGGGCAAGTGAAAGGCTTTTCACAGTTGGTTTGGATGTGACCGAACTTTTGACACTTCAAACACCGCATCGGATTCGGAATATGCGGTTTGACGGGGACACGAATGAACCCGACAAAGATGAATTCAGGGAGTGCTGCGGTGTCGAAGGTCAAAACATGTAAAGGTGAACGCTTCAGAGCGCCATCGAAACGAGTCATGATGTTTCTAACTTCGATTACATGTTGTTTTTTAAGCTCAGCCAAAGCCTCAGCCTCATCAATTCCCATCAAGTCCGGGGAGTAAATAACTCCTTTAGAGGTGTTAAGTGTCTTGTGTGCCTCAACAGTAACTGGGAATGTGCCTAACAATGTCAGAGTTGTAACCTTCTTAGACATTTCAGGTGTAGTAACCTGAATAAGGAGAGAACCATCTCTAAGTCTGCTAATACTTTTAGGAGAGCCAATGTCAGAATCTATTGATCTTTGGATCTTAAATGGCGAAACGTCCTTGAAGGAAAGAGCCGTGTCAGTTCGCTTGATAACATAAAATTCCGTTATCTTAGCGGATTGTAGTGTTTGCACGTTAATTGGTTTGTCGAGCAAACCAGGCAAGTAGTTTTTAGGAGGTGGAGGACTCGTTGGTATAAGATAAGTATTAAGGGGAGGAGAATTTTTTTGGTGTTCCATGGGTAATTTGGGGACAACCCACCCTTCGTGCCTGCAATGGGGACTCAACTAACCCCATGGGGTACTACCCCATGGGGCCTTGTAAACAAAACCGGGTCCTCCCCATCGGGCAGCTAGACATAACAACATCACCCGATGAAGGGGAGCCGGTAAATGATTTCCTTTAGATCAGGCTTGAGCGGGAAATTGCTAATTTTACGTCCGGACGCTCCCGGGCGCAATCGACCTTTTCCCCGGGCGGAAGGCGCCGACCTTGTCTCGCCGGCACCCCCGCCCGGCTAGTGCAGCCGACGCAACCCGTTCACGAGCCCAAGCAGCGTCATCCAATTAATGAAACAAACTCATATCCGTATGATTGCAGGTGTCGTCAACGAGGGGAGTTCAGGTGCGCCCAGGAAGCCGGCCAGAAAGATAAGAATAAGGATTGTAGGAAAGAGAGAAAGAGACAAGAATAACACGAGAGCTCCCTGGGCACACCCCAGTCACCAGCTGTCTGGCTCTCACACCGACTGGTAAGTATTCCGAGGACCGAAAGAAAAACCATTATAATTGCCAGGTCGTCATCAGGGAGGGAGCCACGCCGCTGTCGCAGAAGACAGACGGAGGCATCGGGAGGAGGCAAGGTATGAAACAAGAAGATAGAGGAAGAGAAGGTGTTGAAAGGAAGATAAAAGAGAGAAAGATGGCACAGGTCCTCCCTAGGCCAAGGTCCGCGTCCCGCGACAGCGACGGGGCGGGACTATTCTTAGCCTGGTCCTCACCGGGAGCCTGTCAAGGGTTCCCGGATCACTGGACCAGTTTCACCCCCTCACCACGGTGAGGTGATAGTCCTCGAGGGGGTACTAAATATTTTCAATGGAGTATCCGGCTCATCTGGCTTCCCTCCTGGAGTTTTTACAAAGGTAACTGCTTTTTCTCCGACTTTCTGTTTGAAAACGTAGAAGATTTTTGTCTTACCACCTTTAGCAATTTGCATATCATTAACATTTTGAAATAAACCTAGCGCCTCGCTGGATGCAAAATCCGTTGGACCGCGGACCGTTAGCACTTGAAGCGTTTCAATACAGCAAATTCTCAATGCGATATATATAAAATTTAAAGAGGGTAGTCAGCAATTTCTCTCCCAAATGTGTCAGTGTTTTGGGGAATCTCAACAATAATATATATTTTATGTTTTAGGAATATTTTACAAATCGATGGAGATGGCTCAAAGGCTGAGAGACGACAAAGAAATCCTTCTGCATATGATGCCAAAGTGTTGACATTGACCGCAAAAGTAGCAGACTACATGCGCCTTTGGAAAAAAAATAGATTATTACCATCACATCTAATTAAAACAATTTTTTTATTTCTTATGTAAGTCAATGCATACTTCTTATATTAAGGTGGGGGGAGCCCCACGAGCCCCGAGTGTAAAAATCTTCCTACCATTTTATTTTTTACAATCAAGTCACCAGTGATAGAAAGAAACAAAATAGCTTAGGTCCTAGATAATTTATCTGGCTTTGAGAAGAAGTAAGATATATTTTTATGTTGTGAGTTGGCTTCCTGAAAATGTGTTTGAAGTAATGAAATGTGTGTTGGTCAATTCAGTTATCACATAATTACTTGAAAAGTTACCGGCCGGGAGCACTGTATTTTTTCTATGACATCAACATTGACATTTTCTAGGACCAATGCTTTTTATTTCATAAAATAATGATTAGATAAAGAGAAAATAAATATAAACTATAATATATAACCAGCACGTGGGCATCTGGATGCGGCCAAGTCCATTCATATTTTTACGCGAATGGGTCGAAACCAACCAAACTAAAACCCAGAGCGGAGCCGGACACGACATCCTTCGACAACATTTCCGACTCGTCTGAGGATAAAAACTGAGAATTTACCGTAACAGCCTAACCCCCCACCCTTAATATTATGACACATTACTTACCTTCATCCATCCTGACTCCTGTATCCACCCTATATAAATGTAGGTACTACCATAGAGTAAAGAATGGCTGCCTAGAGGCTCGAATTTTATTTCTTATGTAAGTCAATGCATACTTCTTATATTAATATTATGACACATTACTTTCCTTCATCCATCCTGACTCCTGTATCCACCTTGTATAAATGTAGGTACTACCTTAGAGTAAAGAATGGCTGCCTAGAGGCTCGAAAGGATTACAAAAAACCTGCCAAGGCCAAGGTGGTTGCCCGTGATATGACGCATGGTGGCGCCACGGGTACGCACAGCGATCGCAGCGCTTAATATTTTAGTAGGGTATCTTTGAACTACTAGAACTACTATATCGACTTGCCCCCAGGGAGGAATGCACTTTTGGTCGGCTGGGCAAGATCAGGTAACAAGAAAGGGTGGGTTATTTATGGAGACACATACATCACTTTCACTTTTGCTGCAAAACATAAAACTTCTATTCCTTTCCAACCGAATTATCCAGCACATAATGGCATAATGCAGTCGTTCATATGTATTTACATGATGTACTTAGGTATGTAAAAGCAATTTATGCTGTATCATAACTGCGAATGGATGCATGGAAACAAAAAATTAAATAGTTTCGCTGTATTTTTAAATATATTTACGCACGTCGATTACTCGAGCGAAATATGAAAGGCGCATTTGTATAATCCGACTTCCCTTAAAAATATATTTCGGTGATCTATGAAAAATAGACTAGAACGTGTGTGGAGGTACGTGGTTATCAGGTACCCGGCGGGATCTGATGACGCTGTTGGCCTTAGTTGACTGTTATGTTCATAAAACGAACATTTTAACATTAAAAAGGCTAGTTAATATCAATAACAACCAGCCAAGCTAACGAATAAAAAGAGCTGTTTGAATCTGACAATACCATCGTGTCGTATGGCAGGATGAGCCCCTGAAGAGAACGCATGTTGTATATATAAAAATTAGCTGCTCCGCCTCAAGCCTCATCATCTGCAACATGGGAGAAAACAAAGAATTGTCTTTTGTTACGAAATTAGTGTAATGATTGCCCGAGGTTTCTGAAATGTATCGATTTGTTTTAAGTGATGTTTGCTCGATGGATCATGCCCCGCACCAGATGATGGCTTAAGCGGAAGACACTATCACGAGCGCAGTGAAATAATTAGGTTTATCGCGGTGTTTTGCCCGAGGTGTCCGAAATGTAACGATTAGTTTTATGTGATGCTGCCTGTCGCGGCCGATTCGTGGGTGGCTTGAGAGAGTCACAAGTGTCGCAGGATTGACAGTTTTTGGTTTTACCGATCAGCTTTTTGCACCATCGACTGTTAGTCAGTCATGTCGCGTTTCTATGAGTAGCCTAAAGTCTGCGTGTTAGTCTTTGTCCTCGTCGCTGTCGATGGCTTTCTGTCGATTGGCATCCGAAGTTCCCTGGAAGCCCATCCACACTCTTTTCGAATTTTCACTAAGATCAATTGTCGAAATGCAAAAAGTCGATGTGGCAGGCAAGGTCCGTCCGAAAGCCAGTCTGGGAAAGTGCACCTTACTGCTTGGTGAATCTCGTCCAAGATCCTTTCTATCAGTCTGGGTTGGTGAAAAGTGCGTTGCGTCACAGTAAGGAAAATTTGAACAGCGAGTTTGGAAACGGCAACCATCATGTCAGACGGAGGACATAATCCACCCAAGTCATCTTTGTTTTTGTTTATGTACGCTTTGTAGAAAAGAAGAAGTTCATCAGAAAATTCAAGATCTTGATTCGATTTTACCATTTCGAGCTTGCATTGATCGCACTGGAATTTTTTTTAAGCAGATTTTTGCGACATAACCTGAGAAATACTTAACAGCATTTGTCTCAAGTGAAGCCACAGAGTCGGCCTCAATTCCAGGCAAGTAAATGGAGCTGTAATGTTCGTCGAAGATTTTCTGATGAGAAATGAAGTCGTCTTCAGTCATGTCGGTTTCGTCCTGCGCATCATCGGACTCGAGCTGTGCCAGGTGCTCGTCCATCGCCGCAATGTCGCAATCAATGGCGCTCTCAGCGTCGGTTTCGGAAGGGAGGTTGGTGGTCTCGATGGGATGCTCATGGGAATCAAGGAATTCTTCTCCGTTATCTGCGATTATCACACCGTCGTCTGAGCTCGGCATGATTGACAGCAAGTTGACATCATCATCTGGCCTGCAATTGGTGTTCGATGTCTTCGACACTTTAATCAAATGCATGGCTATGATTGACACCAAGATGCGTACAATTTGCCGAGTTGTTGGATTGCGATCAAATCCGCCACGGGCTCGAATCAGGGAAAACAAACATTCAAGAGGATCTTGGTTTAAACGAGAAGAGAGAAGAAAATAGAACCCGCCTGATTCTAAATCTTCCCACAATTCAAGGATGGCGAGGATGGTGTTGTTAAGACCAGTGAAGCAGCGAGGAATCAGCTTGTCACGGATGGCGAGGATGGTGTTGTTAAGACCAGTGAAGCAGCGAGGAATCAGCTTGTCACGGATGGCGAGGATGGTATTGTTAAGACCAGTGAAGCAGGGAGGAATCAGCTTGTCACGGATGGCGAGGATGGTGTTGTTAAGACCAGTGAAGCAGGGAGGAATCAGCTTGTCACGAGTCGACCGCTCCGCACCACCCACGAATCAATGGATGTCGGTGCGTCTTCTCAAGTTTTCCTAGCGATTGTGTTGTTTTTTGAAATGGCACAGTTATGAGGATTGGTGACCTTCATTACCGAGCTGTTTAGTGAATCGAAGAGATTGTTTAGAATAACGATGAATTTAGCAGTCGACGAGGCAGTGTGTGATTTTAATTGAACGGTTTTAATGAGTGTGTTTATTAACGCGGCAGTCGACGCAGAGAGAGCTTGTACGGCGAGCTTAACGGACATCCTGTCAAACTTATTAGGTGCAATGTGGCGAGGGCTCAACTTGACATTACCCCGGGCTAAGTTCGAACCCTGATCAATGACGAACGCATCTCGAACGTCTCGCCAAGAAACTTGCTCGGGGATTCTGTCAAATTTTACAAAGAAATCCTTACTTACCAAATTATTTCTAATGCTCTTAAACAAATGCGGCACATCGTACAGGACATATATTTAACGACCATTTGGGTGCTTGAAAAAATGTTCGCCGGGCCCTAGATTTAAATTGCTAACTAAAGATTGATTGTTCGGCCCCTGGTCACAAGTGATTGCTCGAATGTTCGCGCCGGCTTCAAACAGCGCAGTGATGTTAATTTTAAGCAAACGTAACATATCTGCCCCAGACACATTCGTGCCAGCTACGTAGAATGCTATTGGCATCTTATAACTAAGTCAGGCCACGAATCATAAAAACTAAAATATGTGAACCAGGGGTCGCCTTCCTACCTAATTCACCTAAATCTTCAAACCCTTCGATTAAATCGTATCGTTGTGAATATTGCAGATCTTTCTTTATCGACATCTCATCGAACATCAGCACACACTCGCGCTCAGCTGGACTCATCTGCAACATCTTTAAGCGCAACTTTTCCATCAATGAAGAGCAAAGCCCTGGCTGCAAATCCAGCTCACCCAACCACTTCTCGATCGTGGTCTTGCATGGGAGTTTGAACCCATATTTCTCCCTCAAATCTGAATACAAACCAGGGCTCTTGTGGTGCATCGCTAGAGACAATTGCTTCTCAGCAGAGGTCCACGGCTGGGTCTGCTTATGCAACAGTTGCATTTTAAACAAAGTGTGTACATCTGGTGGTAAAAATGACGACGAAGCGACTGCGACATCCTCCCTAGATAAATCCTTGATCATTGACTGCTTATTCTTCCAATAAACTACCTGGCTCTTATTGCGCTTTATCGCTAATTTAGCAGCTCCCAAATCCTGCATAAGCTTTCGCTTCTTTGGTGTAATCGGGGGCTTGATGGGCGTCATACTATCACTATAATTACTCATGTCTACGCTCTGAACAACAATCGAGGACATATCTTGGGGTGAATCGTTACATGGACCAACAGGAAGCTGAATCGAAACAGTATCATTGTCAAGTGTATTTCTATCGTGCAATATCTTTCCGTCTAAAGTAGGGAGGGCAGTGTTAACTAATTTGTCGTGTTTAATATTCATGAACGAATCGTGACGAAAGTGTTGCTGGCAAACTTGAAACCGGTGGATTTTTTCGTCGGAGTATTGAACTAAATTTACATTATTGCAATACCGTCGCCATGAGAAGATTCGATCGGGGTCTCTAGGAAAACAAAACATTGCCAATCCAGGCATAGACTTACGGTTGGTGCATCCAGCGAATGCGCACTGCAGGCGTGGATGAGACATCGTGGACGCGAAGGAGTTGGAAGTTCACAATTGATTCCTCTGATGTTAACACTTCGAGAACAAAGTTGGAACTGATCGCATGCGGTATATTTTTGGTATATTCGTGAGGTGCATGAGTCACACATGCATCACTTTACGTAAAAATATCCTTCCCCACCCCTGCAGGTATAATTGCATGGCCAGCTAGTGGTTGATTTAACCCCAGATACCGTGATTTCTTGCTCTGCCAACCGACTGAGCATTCAACTCCAGCCAAGAGAAGAGATAGAAGACCTTTCAAACGATTCAAATCAGTATTTTTTTTTAAATATTGAAATTAAAATTTTAATATAATATAGAAATGTCCAATTGCGTGTTGTTGGATTCGCTGTTTGTGGGCGACAGCATGATGGTGCGCTACCTGGCCCAGATTGCAGACAGGAAGCTGGCAAACCACGGTAATTATTTTTCTATTATTTAGACAATTTTTATATTCAAAGTTCTTTACTGAATTCATCATCATACATCAGGGATCGGATTGTTTACGTTATACAATTCCGCTTTCTGAATCACAAAATGACAATCGATCTTGGATTTGGTTTCAGACACGCTGACGGTCAGCGGGCAGACGAGCGGTCAGCTTGTTAGGAAACTTGGCCGCCTGAGGGCCGAGGGCGAGCTGCCTACGAATGGCAGGATCGCTTTGATGATCGGTACAAACGATATTTTGGTAAGCTTTTTAAATTAATCAGTTTGATAGCTTTCAGTTGGTACAGCATTGGCCAAAGTGGTTTAATTGACCTCGTTTATATTTATGTTTTATAGAAAGGGACATCGCTGACAACACTCAAAAAAAGAATATATTCTATTGTCCAACATTTCCTCATCCACAGCAACACCGTTATCCTTCTGACCACCCGACCTATCCCTAAAATCACCCCTAACACTTCCCCCGATAAATTTGCCCTCCTCCTAAAAACTAATTTCTACATTAAAAAAATGGCCCGAGATCGAGTGGTGATTGTCGACATGGGGGAGCTGCTCGGCGAAGGTGGGTTTGCGGATCCCCATCTTTTCGAAAGGTACGCTAAACATCTCGTTGATATTTTTTGACAAATTGAGCCGCTTGGCTGCAATCGTCAAGGGCTATCAAATACTAATCTAAAAATTTTACTCTTTATGCAGATTCTACGGCAACGGACGACCTGATGGGATCCACCGGAACAAGGATGGGATTTTTAAATTGCACGATTATTTGTGTACAGCCGGAATGTTTCAGTAGATTCAGGTTCATTTTTATTTTTGACTATGTTTTATTTTAAATTTTGCTTTTTAAACTCGACGTTTTTTGCTCAGTAGTTTATCAGTGTTATATTTTAGAGATAGTTATCTCCCATTCACATTTAGGTGATTAAAAAATCCTCCTAGTCAATCCTTTATTTTTAAATGAAATTCTAGCATTTCATTAAGAACGCGACTTGAAATGTGTAAGATGACAAAGTTTTTACGCAAATATCTGTACGCGTCGAGTACCTGTTGAAGAAACCAGATAATCAATCATTCCTAAAGTAAAAATGTACTTCGGTTTGAAGGCATGAGTCAAGTTAGGGGCTGGGGCTGACATCATCGTGGATCTCCCCGGGTACCTGCTGGAGAACCAAGAGAAACGATTGAAATCCCTCCCCACGCATACAAGCCTAGGTTTACCCAGGTGAACTTTGAGTTTGACGGATGTCAGAAATGCAAGCTGAAATTTTTGCTGAGATCACCGAGATATTTATTTAAAGATGGCGAGTCGGATTATGCCAATGCTGCCATCGCATAATATACTATCGCTAGAGCAACCAACGTGCGTAAACTCTCTATTTCGCAGTATCATAAAGATTAGTTGACATATTTGTACATCGGCTGCCTGTCCGTGTGTGTTCGGCAGGGACGCGGCATGGTCGAGGCCCGGGGTGCGATACAACCCCCCGGCACCCTGGGCAAATCCGTGAAATTCATTACATTTACATATGAATTATGTAATAGCACGTAATGTTCGTAATATTGCTATAATGAGATCGAGGGTCGCGTTTGCTATTGCATAGAAATTGCAATTTCTTAATGTTTTAATATAAGCTTAATTTATGAGAAGCGAAATATCGAATGAAAAATAGGTTTCTCGGTGGCGAAATGCGTTTGGCTCGATTCCTACATCATAGAACTCAAACATTCCCCTCAGTTATTGTTGCTAAAATTTTCAAGTCATTCTTAAAATAAAGTACCCTTTCTTTCTACCTGTTCCTCGCCATAATCCAAAACTACGCTGCCCTGAGGCAAGTCGATATCTCGTAGTTGCAGAAAGGGCTAGTAGTTCCGTGGCATGCTACTAAAATCTCTTGGCGCCCCGATCATAGTGCGAAAAAGTGTGTTTTGAGGCAGCGCCCCAAGTAGGATGTACTCGAACTGCGGCAGACGATTTAACTAGAGCTTCGGGCCTCTAGGTAGCAATGGTTCTACAGCGCAGCGCGGAAATTCACAAAGACCGCGGGTCGGTAATTTTTGGGGCGCATGAATAGCGACTAATGGAATAACGACTAATACATCGTGCAACGCTGTGCAGGGCGTTCCTGGACTAACGTCTAACATTTTTTAGTCGTTATTCCGGTGGAATAGCGACTAATTTCTGTTAGTCGCTATTCCGGTGGATTAACGTCTAACAAATATTAGTCATAATTTCACTCGATTAAAATAATAATGTTAGACGTTGGTCGTGGACTAACGTATACCCTCAAGAGCATGTGTGACACGGGACGCTCTACTGTTCTACTACGACAAACACAGATAATTGCACTTGCAACTGCTCCATCGGTTTCCTCGAGCCATGGTCTTAGCTGTTGCCACCAAGGCATGGGGGCGTTTGGCGACGACTGTTACCATACCAACAAAGCCAAAGCCAATTCGCGTTTAATTCAGCAGCCCCCCCTTTTTTAAAACCGGAATAGCGACTAAAAATCATTAGACGTTAGTCCACTGGACCAACGTCTAACGTTATTATTTTAATCGAGTGAAATTATGACTAAAATTTGTTAGACGTTAATCCACCGGAATAGCGACTAACAGAAATTAGTCGCTATTCCACCGGAATAACGACTAAAAAATGTTAGACGTTAGTCCAGGAACGCCCTGCACAGCGTTGCAAGATGTATTAGTCGTTATTCCATTAGTCGCTATTCCGCCCCCCCGTAATTTTTACCTGCGAGCCGGTATATTAACAAGGCTGGTGGTGAGACCGTGCTTCCTGTCACATTCATGTAAAAATACATCTATATTAACGACAGTGTGGCGGGTGTCGGTGGCCTGCAATCTGCTCTAATCCTCTAAAAAGTGCCTTCGATGATATGCAAGGATGACAATGGAGCTTGCTCAGGAAATCTGCAATACAAAAATAATATAATTATAAGAATTTAAGATACGTCATGATTAAGAATACGTTATTTTTATTAAAATTAACGTAAAGAGCAATCAACAGACAAGTAATGCTGCGCCCACCACTCACTTTTAGTCAATTTAGTAAAAATATTTTAGGAATTGAAATCTGCAAACTAAAATACTTTCTGACGTATTAAATATTTTTACCCAAATTTTTGGGGACTTAACAAACACACTTTAAAAAATTGATTTATAAATTGGTGCATCAAAATGGTTTAACGAGGTCTTAACTCATAATTATTTAAATCCATAGTTGAGCATGTAAACTTTTATCGTAATATAATACGATGTAATGATTATTATAATGAAAATATAACCATCATGTCACATAAGGTAAATAAAAGTAAAATAAGTGGCCCAATAACTTTTTAAAGCATTAAAATCCCTTACCTCAAGGATAGTTCATCATAGATCTGTTGAAGAGGGTGCCCATCTCTTCTAACCTGGTTCTTCAGCGCATCTCGGATTTCTTCGGTGTTGACACGTTCGACTGATGGCGCATGCGTGTGAACGCCACGCACATCCACCAGTCTCTTGTTCATATTAATCGTTGCGTGCGCTTTACACGACTGTGTTCTCTTCTGCTGGCAGCACGAGGTTTTCGTGTTTTCACGCACATTAGCTTTTACAACAGTATTTATAAAATTATCCGCATCAGAATAGAAAATCGCGTTTTTCTGGCCGTTGATAAGACGCGCTGGCACAGCCATTATAATATAATATTTTGATACAGATAATTGACAGATTTTTTGATTTTTTATTTAATCAATTTTATTCCTCCATAAAGTCCATTCCTCCAACACAACAAAAATAGATTGCCAAACTATTTTCTTATTTATATTTCAACGAAACTCTTCTCCACGTCTTTTTCTTCTTCTTTTCGTTCCACCAATTCCTTCCATTTATCTCTATCTTTCCACCATTTTTCCACATCATTTATTCTCTTCCAGTCTTCACCTCGATCTCCCACGTCTCTTCGTACTTGATGAATCCATCTTTCTCTAGGTTTTCTCGCCTTTCTTATTCTATATAACAAGTTAAAATTTTAAATAATATAAATTATTTGAGACAAAATGAGTAGAAGTGAAGAAGTGGAAGAACGGAGAAACTCGAACTGCGCCTCGAAATAAAAAAGACAAAAAACAATAATAATAAATCCGGAATAACGCCATCTAGGTCAAAATTGAAGACCGGAAAAAAGCCATCTTCTTGGTAGAAGCCTAGTAGAAAAAATTGATTTTCACAGATTTCCGCACATTAATCCGCCATCGCGCTTCCTAACGCACTTGAGCATGATGAAGGCCGCGCGGAGGGCTGCTCAGCCAAGAATTCCTGCTACGTTAAGGTTATTTGGTGCCGAAAACATGGTCTAGATTTGGGCGAGCCGAGCAGCGCGTGGCAGCTAATGGCTTGCCAGTGGAGCGGGAGCCATTCTTCCGCACCTTACTGGAAGGCGAGGAGGTTTGATTGTGGGGTTTAACGGCGCGTCAGCAACTATGGCTATTTGCGCCGGTCAGATGGTTAAAACAAGACAATGACAAAACATTTAACAACAAAACATCACATAGATAAAACTATCGATCAGTTGGTTAAAATATTGTCATTGTTTAAAAAAAAAAAAAAAAAAAAAAAAAAAAAAAAAAAAAAAAATCGAAGGAACCACGACCGTCTTTGCGTCCTCGGCTTTGGTGGCTCGTTTGCAGCGGGCCACGGATATCCACGTTGATGGAACTTTTAATGTATTAATGTTAATGTATACAATATTATACAATTAAATACAATAGATTATGATTACATGTAATCATGCCGTGAACCACTTCTGCCGTGATCTGTCTCCCTTGTGCTCAACATATTCGTTGGACAGCGCAGGTGCGAGTAAAATTTGCACTTAGGAAAGTGAAAAGTTACTTTTATGAATAACACAATGAATTTAAATTTTAACTAAGCATGCAGTATCATTTTCATAGTCATAAACTGTTGGCAATGTATTTATTGTAGGTTATAGTTTCAAATATCAAGCGAGGTTGTCCGCCATTGTTGTGAGCGGAAGCGCTAGGTTAGGTTGTGGCGAAGCATGAGAGCTCGCCCTAACAGGCAGTCGAGTGCAAGACTCAGGATGGAGTGGTTTCAGTGAGAGATTGGAGAGGGAGCGTGCGTGATTGCAAGAGGATTGTCTAATGTTCGAGAGTCGTGTGCATTTAAAAGAGTGTTAATAGTGAATCGTTGCACTTCATTTGAGGATAGCCGAACGTAGGTTCTAACAAAACTATTAAAATGATTTTCCTATGCGATTATTGTCCATTTGTCCAGGAACGATCATTTAATGTGAAGTTTTGAAAAGTAAAATTTTTATAATTTTAAGTTGTACCAAAACATCCTCACATACACCAGCTGCTGACAATCCATGTCATAATCGACAACCACGTAAGTTGTAATGACGAAAGTTCTTTATTGTTCTATTTTAATTTCTAGTTTGTTTAATTCAGGTTTTTCCCGCGGTTTACGCGCTGATGACGAGCCCAGCACCAGGCCTACAGCCGCCTGCTAGGCTACGTCAGGGACGTATTAGCAGTAAATGGCTCCCACCATTGTCATGACCGATTTTTAGGTGCCTTGCACCGGGCACTGCGTTTTATATTCCCACATGCCACTATTAATGGGTGTTTTTTTCATTATGGCCAGGTAAGAGTCAAATAGTTAATTTGCTCTATTCAGATAAGTTAAGTTGCCATCCGTCTCAGCTGATTTTGCACGTGGCTGTTATTGCAATGTTACTTATTCTTGTAAAGCAATTTGTCGAAAATGCCAGAAGCTGGGAACGGTGCCCTTCTACGGCCATAATTCCAACTGTCGCCGCTTTGCAAAGAAAACGATAGCCTTGGCACTACTGCCAGGAGATCGGATTGTGGAAGGCCTGCGATCACTGCAGGTATGCCAGCAAAATTAAGTTCAAAAATTAATTAACAACTGTAAGTAATACCAAAATTTCTCTCATGGTCACATTGAACCAACGAGGTAATCGTTATATTTGTGCCTACTTTCAGGCGACAATCGATGCAACCGAGCCGCCAATATTCGCCTAAAAGTTAAAACTCAGGACAGCTCGTGCTCAACGTCGAGCGGTTTTGGGTGGGCGTCATTGGGACAGATTGTTGTTCGGTGTGCGGCCTGGCGTGACGCACGAACAATAACGTGGAGACTTTCCATAGGGACTTGGTGCGGCGGTTCCACGTGAGCCAGAATATTTTTCACCGGTTGGCACGAAATAGGAATTATTGTCTTTCCCAAATAAGCTAGGAAAGTGACCCAGTCTTTACCGATACCAATATTATGACAAAAATACTACAATTTTAATAATGCGATACTAGCACCATTGTAAGACTACAAACTTTACGCTTGAATAGACATTTTCTTTCCCTAGTTTCAGAGAAATTCATTAAGTGCGATGGCACAGAATCCAGGGCGCAAATGCTCGATGCACAAGCGCTATTTTTATACCAAGTCGAGAATGTGGTATAAGGCAATGGAAATAATAGAAGAATGGCAATGGGGTAATAGGCAATAGGGGTATAGCCAAAACTGAAAAAAAAAAATCCGCTAAATCAATGAAAATAATATTATAAGTTTATACATGAGACAAATCGAATGTGGTCCATTAGACAAAAGCAATGTCATCAAGTAATTTTGGTCCTTCATTTTCAGAACCAATTCCAGATCCCCCGATAATCCTCGACCCTTTCAACCTCGGGGATGAAGTTACTTCGTTTCCGCTGACGAGGGCGGAGCGCGAACTGGCGATCCCCTTCCGTGCACAGTGGGTCCCCTAGACACGGAGCAAGACCATGGAGGAAGCAATTAGCACGGAGCAGCGCAGACCAAGCTGGGCTGATCTACCATCGTTTTAACGCATTCTCTGCGGAGCCATCGGTGGTTGTAGAGGGAGACCAGCCGGCGTGTATATCATGCATGAACAACATGAGCACAAGGATGAGCGTCCCGTGTGGCCACCCACCGATGTTTTTGCGGCAAATGTACTGCATATACGGTGGGCCACAAAAAGATATGCCCCAGTCTGCAGGAGGGACGTGGAAGCATTTCAATCGATTTTTCCCCGCATCCCCACTTGCCAACTCCGAAGTCTTGCCCGCCGCCGACTCCGAAGTCATGCCAAATCATGTACTACTACAGCTTTAGCACCATATGCAACTTTTTTTATTTTCAACCCTGGCACAAGGAGCTGCCATGTGATGCTCGGACCCTGCTGAAGACTCCCCGGGACATCAGCACCAAGAAAATGGGAGCGGGGGAGTTTTTTATTTTAGTTTCCAGGCAGGCATTGAGAAAGATTTGAAATCTTTTAATTTTCAGGACAAAAAAATTAATTTGAGATTTAACATTGATGGGTTGCCACTTTTTAAAAGCAACAACAAACAGTTGTGGCCTGTTCTTTGCCTTATCGATGAAAACCCAAGCAAACGGCCCTTTGTCGTTGCTTTGTTTTGTGGGTCTTCAAAGCCTCCTTAGTGGGTTTTGCTACCGAACTTTAGGACCTTGAGGTAGATGGCTTGGTTGCCAATGGATTGCAGAGGTCAGTGGAATCAATATTCTTTTGCTGCGATTCTCCTGCAAAGCCCTTTGTTAAATGCACCAAAATGTATTCTGGATTTTATGGTTGTGATAATTGCACCCAAAAAGGCGAATATCATGGGCGCGTTATATTTCCTCAAATTGCCGCCCCCCTCAGAACGGACGCTGAATTCGACGAGACGGCAGATCGCGAGCACCAGAAAGAAAAGTCACCGTTGGCGATCCTGCACTTGGGTCTAGTAACGGGATTCCCTTTAGACTACCTCCATCTTAGTCTGCCTCGCGAGTCAACAGGCGGCTGATCACAGGGTGGAGAGACAGAAGCAGTCCGCAACGCTTACGCTTGCAAAGTCTTCGAGACATTAGCTCAAGTCTGTTGGCTCACAAAAATGGTGGCCTTCTGATTTCAACAGGAAACCTAGATCCTAAGACGAGGCTGATCGGTGGAAGGCAACAGAGTTTCGACAGTTTTTGTTATACTTGGGTCCTGTTTATTTAAAAGGGGTACTAAGTGATGTCCTGACCGAGAATCGTTTTCTTTTTTGTGCAATCACTATTCTGGTTTCAGAAAGGCTTTAGTCCGATTTTAAAAGCATGGCGGATAATCTCTTAAGAAAGTTTGTTACGGAGCTGCCGACTTGTATGGGAAAGAGAGCATGGTATACTACATGCACAGCCTGGTCCACCTTAGCAGCCACGCCAAACGCTTTGGCCCTCTCGATAAATTCAGCGCTCTTCCCTTCGAGAACTTTTGTGGGCAGTGTGAAACGGATGTTACGCAAGTCCACTAATCCTTTGCAGCAGGTATGCAGACTGCTTATGGAGCGTGAAATGCACGACTGTATTTCCTCCGGTTCTGACTGAAGCATGGCTGGTTTCCAGGTTATAGAGACGAGTAAACGTTCCGATGACGGGCCTCCTGGCGGAGTGGATGGAACACACTCCACTCGTGTGGTGGGCCCTACATGAGGGACTCATGCGTCTTTTTGCCTAATTGCGTTATTTAATAAGCCTACAATTTCGTGAAAAAATATAATAACCAGATCTTTGTAGTTGGCAAAACGAGGAAAACCCTCGTATTCCAACTTATTTTCTTATTCTTGTAAATCATATGTACTTTCTATTTTCAGGGTGAAAATACTTTAGATGACTCCGTAGCGTATCCCATCTCCAGTGTTTCGAAAAATGCAAGCAAACAGCCTGCAATCGAAGCCAGTCATTCCATAAGTTAAAGTTTATTTTATTTTTGATAGTTCTTAGTGTGTTATTTGTATCGGACTATATATTTAGTATATAGTATACTATATATACAATATATATATATAGCCTAAACTAGAAAAAAACTTAACTCCTCATTTGATATTGTAGGAGAATAAAATAAGATTAGAAAATGGAGAAATAGAGGAAAATGAATATTTTAAATACTTGGGAAGCATAATCTCTAACGATGCAAAATTAAACAAAGAAATTGAAAGAAGAATAAATCAAGCAGAAATATTTGATATGAAAGTAAGAAAGCTACTATGGAATGATAAATTTCCAAAAAGATGTAAAATATTATTTTACAAATTGTATTATGAACCAATTTTGACATATGGAACAGCAACATGGAACATCAGCAATAATGAAGTTCAAAAAATGGAGGCAGCGCAGATGAAATTTATAAGAAGTATAGAAGGTGTAAATAGTAAAGTATTGAGAAGAGATGTAAAAGTGGAGAGACTGGGGTGTTCTCTCTTTCCCAAGAAAGAGAGAATGAAGTTGTTTGGGAGATTACAGACAATGGAAGAAAATAGACTGCCAAGAATTTTTTTAAATATTGAATATGAAAAAAGAGGAAGAGGAAGACCAAGAGAGAGGTGGATAGAGAAAGTAAAATGTGATATAGAAATGAGAGGAGAAAAGTGGGGAGAGATAGAAAAGCAGGAAACATGAAAGGAAAAAGAAAAATGGAAAGCATTAATAGCAAAAGAAGAACAAGACGAGGTCGAGTTTTTATGAAGAAAATAATTAAAATTAGTTTTAAAGAAAATAAAGTAAAAAACAAGGAGTGGCAGCCCTTTTTGGTATAAGAAGGATGCCTGAAATGTTAATTCTACCTGTTTTAACATAAATTACAGATGAAATAAAGGATATATAAATATATATATATTAAGAAGTAACAAGTATTATTAACATGTAACATGTATTAAACATGCCCCCAGCACAATGCATGCCAATGCATGGCACATGCATGACAGTGAGAATGAGATGGGTAAATTGTCCCTTCCGGGCGCAGTATGCCCCTGGACTCAGCGCAAGACAACGGAGGAGGACGTCAGCAAGGAGCAGCGCAGACACCGGGCTGCGCTGCTCTATCAGCGATTCCACGCGCTCTGAAGGCCAGCCGACGTGCTTCTTTCGCCGAACAAATAGGAGCAAAAGGTTGTGCGACCCGTGCGGCCACAGGTCTTACTGCAGCGAATGCACTGCACAAACGGCAACAAATAAAAAATTGTGCAACTACCGTCAGTTGGCCGTAGTCGGGACGTGCCGTGGCATCGTTCTAAACTCTTCTAAAGATGCAACTATTGCATAAGCCATCCCAAAAGTGGGCGAAGGACGAGAAAGATTTAGCTTTACAGATGCACTACTCTTCCTCTTCTGCGTACTTTAGATTGCGTGACGTTCACGGCGTCATCTTACCATGTAAATCCACGATAGAAAGTTGGCTCCTAGAGACGGAAATCAAGCCAGGCATTTGCGATTCCCTGCTTACTAATCTTTAATCTAAAATTTCGGAAATGGATGCCAAGCAGAGGCGATGTGTGTTAATGTTTGACGAAATGTCAGTTAAAAAAGACTTTTCATAGAGTCAGAAGTATGATTTAATCGAGGGATTTGAAGACTTGGGAGAATTAGGGAGGAACGCGGAGGTTGGCACGAGCATCTTGGTCTTCATGGTCCGTGGGCTGAGCTGGAGCTACAAGATGCCGATCGCCTACTACGTCTCCAACCACGGTGTGTCAAGTAGTGACCTTTTAAAAATAGTGCATTCCATCATCACCAGCCTATTTGACATCGGCCTCGACATCCGCGCGATGACCTGCGACCAAGGGCCGTGCAACAGGCAGTTGTACACCACGCTGCGCGACGACGAGCAGAACCCATTCTTTGTACATAACAGCGGGCGCAAAATTTTTGCCTTATTCGATGTCCCACATTTAATCAAGAGCATTAGGAATAATTTGATGGCAAAAGATATTTTTGTGAACTTTGATGATTCCGTTTGCCAGGTTTCTTGGAAGGACATTGTTGATGCTTACCACATTGACATAAGCTCGTCTAGGGGTGCGGTGAAGTTGACTGGCAAGCATTTGGCGCCTAATGGATTCGAGAAAATGAAAGTGAAGCGTGCAGTGCAGAACTTTTCAAATTCCGTTTCTGCGCTGATTTCCACTCTCGTGCAAACAGGTCAGATTCGAACTCTGACCGCGCCGTGGACCGCCAAGTTTTGCAAGCGCGTCAACGACATATTTGATGCGCTGAACAGTTCGCGCTTTCAAGTTGCCAACCCCTATAATTGCGCGCTCGCGAATGTACATAGCACAGCAATGGACTGTTTGACAGATGCGATCTCGTTCATCGACACGTGGGTTGTTAGGGTTGGGTCGAATCGTGATGCGCTGCGATACCAAATGGCATTTTTTACTGGAACACTAACATTTCGTTCCCTCGATGTGCTTCAGCGTCACCAGTTACTAAACTATATTAAGTAGCAATTTTAATTTATTCGCTTGACTGGAAACACCACAGTTAAAGTCTGATTTATTTACAAATATTGCCAGCAAGAGGCCGGGAAAGGCCAAGCGGCAGCGGGAACGGCGGCAGTGGGCCGGTAGGAACAAAGATTCCACACGCCGCCGGTCGCCGGCTCGACGGGATCAATCGCCAGCGGGTCGCAGCCGGGCGCCGACTTTTCCAAACTTGCTCTTCAAATTTAAGTCAATGTGACGCAACGCACTTTTCACCAACCCAGACTGATGGAGAGGATCTTGGACGAGATTCACCAAGCAGTAAGGTGCACTTGCCCAGACTGGCTTTCAGACGGAACTTGTCTGCCACATCGACATCAAGCATTCTGCCACTTAGTGAAAATCCGAAAAGATTTTGGGTGGACTTCCCAGGAGCTTCGGATGCCAAGCGACAGAAAGCCAATGACCAGCACACATACTCATAACTGACTAACCGACAAACAATCGATGGTGCAAAAAGCAGATTGGTCAAACCAAAAACTTTCAACCCTGCGACACTTGTGACTCAAGCCCATCCATGAATCGGTCGCAACAGCAAACATCACATAAAATTTAGCATTACATTTCAAACACCGCGAGCCAAAACCGCGACATCTAACATCTCGTTCCCTTGATGTGCTTCAGCGTCACCAGTTAGTACACTATATTAAGTAGCAATTTTAATTTATTCGCTTAACTTGAAACACCACAGTTAAAGTCTGATTTATGTACAAATATTGCCAGCAAGAGGCCGGGAAAGGCCAAGCGGCAACGGGAACGGCGGCAGCGGGCCGTTAGGAACAAAGATTCCACCCGCCGCCGGTCGCCGGCTCGACGGGATCCATCGCCAGCGGGTCGCCGCCGGTCGCCCCAAGTTCAAACCCCACCAGCTGTACCAGCCCCACCCGCTATCCAGGCGTACCCACAACCAACTGGGGGGTTTCGCCCGAATTACCAACAGCACCCACATTATACCGGGGGTTACAACCCCCCAAACCAATATCGTGGGCAAGCTTACAACCCCTGGGGGTATCCAAACCACCCTCAATTGTAAATATTAAAATAAATAAATAACAAGACTTACAACAAAAGAGGATACAATTTACTTGGCTTCAAGCCATGTTTCCCACAGGAAATCTTCGATGCCGTAGGTTGAGGAGTGTCCATGTTCAAATGCCTAGGATCCTGCAAATCTGTGTTCACTTCTGTGAAAACCACTCCTGTGTCCGTAATTAAATCGATTACTTTCAATGCGTAAAATGAAAAAAGCTGGCTTCTGGAGGTGGGCCAAATGAAGTGAAATAGTACCTCATGTAGTTGGTCCTGAGGACTATTGTCATTGGTTGCTTTGACAAAGCCATTTGAGATGTATTCCGACTGAATGCAACGATTTCGCTGGGTATGCTGCGTCGTTAGCTTCAAAAAATTCAGACGCAACGAAATCAAAAAACAAGTTGAGGTTTTTATTAACTACCGAGCAGACACGGACAAGGATAGAAACCAACTGCGCACCCAGCGAGCTGCTCCGACAAGTTGTCGCCGTAGCTTTACAATCATTGGCCAGTGTTTCCCCCTTCGCCAAGTCAGGGCTGAAGAGAATTTGCATGGACACTATCCTTGCTGTGAACAAAGCCAGGTATCCATCTTGGTTTGCAGTCACTCTGGCATAGGAATTTCGTTTCGGAGCATTTGATTTCAGTCAAGGCACTAAAATAATGCAAGTGGCGATCTATCGAAGAGAGGATGGCAACAAAATTCCAGGAACGCTCGATGGAGAGGAGTTCGCAATTTTCACCGATGAAAGCAGACCCTCGATTCCAAAAGTTGCAAAACTTCCGACGCGTCTGATCAATGTTTCGTTCCAGGCTGCCTTCTTCGTCCAATCTGCTTCCAGGCTGCATCGCCACAACTCGTCTCTGTTTCTCTCAATTAGGCGGGTTTTTTAAATCACGTTGTTGCCACTGTTTAAGCTTTTTATAATCAGACATCACCTAAACTTCCGATATGTACAGTACTACTTAATAATCATATGGTGGAGATTGTTTTGCGGCGGCTACCACACGTGTGCACCGTTTGCGGTGAGATGATTGAGATTTGCTTCATGACGCCTTTTTGTGTGCCGATAGGCTTCTAATAATCAGACATAAAAGTCACTTCCTAACTATTGTGCGCTGACTTCGAAACGTTCCTCTGTAGATGTTGTTTATATTTGCCTAATCTTAGTTTAATATACCTGATAATTTTAAATAATTTTACCAGATAATGCATTAGAATGATCATGTACTTCGTCACCCCTGTCAATTGATCACGGAATTAATCGAGGAATCCATGGAAATAACATTGCATTACCGCCCTCCACTGTCAGCTGTGGCAATTAATATTTAACTAAAATATTGGTTGGTTCATTGGGATGGAAGTGCGGAGCGCGAGATGCAGATACCTAATGTGTCGTTTCCGCGTGTCTGGTGAATGTCAGCACGATGACCACGAACATAAAAATTGTAAAACTGCAAGCAGTGAATACAATGAAGCATAGGCTTGTAACCGAGCGGCTGTCAGCAGTTACAGCTGTGTGCAAGTGATTTACGATTTCGATAATTGCAGACAAAATGGTGATTATTTTTACACATTAACAGCACGCTCTTCAAACTGAGGTGAAACTCCGCTGATTATTAGTGGTGCGAGCAAGTTTGTTTTTCCGAATATTTTTTCTCGCTCTATTAAAAATGCAGACCAAGCACAAGCCCTCCCAGAGTTGGACGAAGAATGAGAGAGAAGTAGGTCTTGAGATACATTATAAATCGCTAGCAGCGTGCTGAAGATGCCAACACGCTTGCTGGCGAAACGTCGGTCAAGGTCCTTCTCAGGACCAAAAACCAATTAATCCTGAGCAGACAACGCTAAACCACTACATCCCTCTTCCAATTATGAGATTCACATAGTTTCCGTTTACCGTCCAGAGAAACACTCGACAATTGGGTGAATCAGACCGAGCTACCTCCGGCCCGGAGGTAGCTCGGTCTGATGAGTTGACTTCATGAGTTCATCATGCTCGACAACACTGTCGACAGTGTTCTCGTTGCGCTCAGTCTCAGCGCTTCTGCAGTGCAAAACTAGCTGCAGCAGTTTCTGCGGCTTCAAGTGTCTCAAGTTACCTGCGACCCCATTGCTGTGTGGAAGGGGATGGAAACTATGTATCCTGTATTGTACAAAGTTGCGGTTATGCATCTGTCTGTTTTGGCCACGTCCGTGCCTTCGGAGCGCTTATTTTCCAAAGCTGGCAGCATAATTACTCAGACGCGGAACCGGCTTGGTGGAAAGCGCCTTTCTAAGCTGCTCTTTTAAAATTCTCTAGACCAAAATCAGTGGGGCCTTTAGAATAAAAAAGGAATTTGTAGATTTATTTGTCACTCAGAAATCTGTTTTGTTGTTTGTTTACATCTCATCCCTGGTTTTCCTAGTCATCCTCAACTCTCAAGTTTGTTGCCTCCTAACCCTGGTAAAGAGCGATCAAACCATTCAGTTCCAATTGCACACTTTCCTGTCGGCCATGGTATTTTTTAAGGCTAAAATCACTTTCATTTGCACACTTCTGGGTTGGCCTTAGTAGTTTTTGAGGGGTTTGATTAAATCAACTCGAGTTTTAGAACAACTTGCGTTATGTTTCGATATTTAGTTATATCGATATTTTCTTTCGATAAGATCGGAATATCGATATTTCCTTTCGATAACGATATCGATATATCATATCGATATTCCAGTTTGGACGCCCATCCCTACCTCCGGGTGTGTGCAACGCGCGGCTGAGGGACCTCGCAGGAAAAGTTTCTGCCACTGGCATTTCTCAAGGGGTATTGTGTATTGATGTTCGATTAAATGCAATTAATAATTACCCCTTCCAAAATCGGACAAAAAATAGAATCACAAAAGAGAAAAACGACAGTGATGTACCATCACACATGATCTTTACACTTATTTTCAATTCTTCTAGTTTTTCGTGCAAATTGGACACTTGCCAGGGATACAGGACACGGAAATCTTGACAAGAGACACATCCTTCCGTGATGACCGCCTTTTGATAGAACGGGGTTGTTATTCGAAATGGTGAATTATTTTCTTGATGATTATTTTCAGTTCTTCGTTGATTACTTTCAATTCTTCGAGATCTTATTTGTAAAACCATGAAATTTTTCTTCATTATTGTGTTATCAGGTTTGGGTAGGAACCCGAAAGCTAGACAAATTGAACAAGAAACAAGTAACAGGAGAAGTAACATTTCAAAACGTGTGAACTCGTGACAATTTGGTGGATGTGTTAACTGCTTTTTTTATGACAGTGACGAATGAGCAAGTCTGTCCCACGATGCACGAATGCGTGCCTCACGGAAGTCGGTGTCAAACTCGTAGAGAAAATGCTTAATGTGGTTCAAATATGCTATAATTCCAATAAAAACACAATAAATGATAGGATTTGAACCTAACTGCCAATCTTATTCCATTGACTGTGAAAGATTGACTCGAGCTTAGGATGATCCAAGCAGGGTGAATTCGGGGATTTGCAGTTGAAAATTGCATAAGTTGGCAATGAAATGTCAATCAAATCATGATCACCACTATCATTGTAAATCTTACTCTAATTTAATCCGAAATAAGTACTAGTCGTTAAGCAAGGTGCAAGCAAACAATAATAGTCATCTAGGCAGAGCGAATGCTGGGATTTGCAGTTGCAGTTGCATCACTATCATTGTAATAAGACGATCAAAGACAATTTAATTGAAGAATAACCCTGTCCGGCCAGAGTTAACCGTCGATATAAGTAGGTACCAACGTGATACGAAATAAATTAAGGTGCCAATTTACCTTAACTCCGAAATGAAATAGATACTTGTAGTAAAGTTACAAGGAATATACTTGAAGATATGCGAGTGGTACATAAAGAAGTAAGGTACATTTCTTTTGATTTTGATATTTTTAAATAGTGCCTTACCAATTTAACTTCATGGGTTGTTAACATGTACATGTAAGTCATTCTACGAGCGTGACCTTATAATTGATTAACTATAACTAGCCTAGAAATTGCAAGTAGTAATTGCAATAATTATTATTTACAATTATTTTTCAACTATTTCAGTATGAACATTAATGCGACCACTTCCAATCTTTGATGAACTTCGACCTCCACGAGCGGGGGGCATCAACAGGTCGGAGCCACGTGCCACACGTGTTCGCGTACTTAAAAGCCAAGGTCGGAATCAAGAGCAAACCAAGAGACCCCGAAATCACGGGTCAACTCCGGGATAACATGATAAAGATGGAGTCTGCTCCTCGCACGCAGGAGGAGCGACTTGTCTTCTCGCTGGATACTGGCACCAAGACTCGAAAGAGTTATTTTAGAATTACAAGGAATGCGTACATCTATTACACTGCACAAGCTGCAATGGTCGATCCACGTGAGCGATTTACAATCCCGATGATCCTTTTCGATCGGCCCACTCACACGACACACTTCTATCTAGAAGAATTCTAAATGAAACAATCGTATCAAATTGAAAAAAGAAACGGGGCTTAACTTTCATGGCCGTCAGCATTTAGTGTCTTCAGCCTTTGAGCTGTCAATTGCAATTTTAGGTAAGAATCAATTTCTGCTATAGATAATATCGAACGTAAAACTGTACCATACCCTGTAATATTTCTGGCCACACTGCACGTACAAACGAAACTTTTCACACTGGCGTCGGCCGGCCCAAAAGATATATTGTGTTTAAAGTTATATCACCAAAATAAATTTGTGTTCCAGGACACCACAAGTATGGCAGAATTGGAGGCCGAGGAGGGTTCCTCCAGCAACCGTCACGTTGCATCAATGGGGACGGAGATGCACGGCAGGTCGCTAGCCCCCGTGGTCGTAGAGGGCTCGCTACCGGGACTCACACAGTCTACGAGGCTGTAATGCTGGCATTTGCTATGTACTACATCTTCGCGATGGAGTACACGGTTCGGCTAGCTTCACTGCTTGAATTCATTCAAAGGTATCAACTAATTTAATAATTTAAGTATGAAAATAGGATATATGAAGGCCATATCAAATGATATGCAAACAATTGGTTAAACTGGTCATTTTGGTGCTATTGGAATGATATCCTTCAAATTCAATTACAGCTAATTTGAAATATTTTTCTTAGTTCCTGAATTTTTAAGTCTGACACCTATTTGTAGTTCACATCACCTCTGAGCCTTCTGATTATTTATGGTATATTCGACTTCTGTGCGTCATTTATTACGATCATTATAATGTTATGTAGATTGAGATTTCAAATTATAAGCTTTCAAATTAAAATGCAAGTTCCATTCGTGAGCAGAGAATGTTTAGAATCACTCTTGTGTAAGAATAAATTTGCAAATTTTGAAAACTGACACAAACATGTCATGTTTAAGAAATATACTACAAATTGCCGGAGAAGGCACGAAAGTGCAGCGCATCACGAAAAACCACCCGGCATTCGACGACCGCGTTCTAACTTTTACGACGAAGGTGGCAGACTTTATGCGTCTCTGGAAGAGAGCCTGAAATTAAGTCATAAACAATTACTGCTAAAAAAATTGCTTATAATAATTACTGTCAAGCATTACTTTCCTCCTTCCTGAGATCCCATACGCATTCAACTAGAATCCTGATTTAATATTGTCATTGTAAAATTGAGCGGCTAGAAGATTTGATTTTTTATAATTAAAAAATGGAAGCAATCTGGACCATTGAGCAAGATATTAATTATAAGGGTTCCAGTATTTTCAACACATTACTCATTATTAAATTAACAGAAACATTATAATGTTCAATATAAATAACTGACGCATCCCGTATTATATTCTCGGGTGGTATGTGATCTTGCTGTTTCTATGTCATGGCATAATATCAAAGCAATCAAGCACATCACGGTGACCGCGTTCCTGCATTTTTACCTTCGAAGTTGAGTGGTTTTACTAACCGAATAGAGAAGAACCGTAGCGACCGCGAGCCGTCAATTTTACCCTCCGAACATAGGGTTTTAAATTGGATGTGGGAAGACCGTGCATCCTGGTACATTCAGGTAAAAATGTATCTATATTTTTCACAGTGAATACTATTATCAAGCAAGCCGCAATTGGGATTTGTAAAATTTCAGGTGGACGGTTTTAAGTGTCCAGAAGTGTACCTGGTGCAAAAAGCAGTTGCCGGCGACCTCTCAATCGAAGGATTTCCAACCGACCATTGTTAGAACCGGCATAATTATGTAGCATGGGCCAAGGGGCCTCATTAGCAAGTAGAAAAACTCCAGAACCAAGCAGGTAGCTGGTTGAGTCATCGGGTACCTTGCACAAAATGCTAGTCGGAGATCTAATTTAAGAAAGGGAATCCCACCGACCGCCGTCAGAACACTAAGGGGGGACGGATGCCGGATGTCTGATGACTCGCCCTCCAGACTTGCCGTGAAACATTCCGGCTTTTGATGATGAACTTGTGACAGCTGAGATTGCTTTGAATGGCACAAATATGTGACCCACGGGCAATGTTTTACCCGCCAACTTTCATGAAATGGTCATTATTATTTATTTTTAGTTAATAAGTTAGTACCTGGTACGAATTGCGTTTCACGATCCAACTTTCACAAATGATTCTGATGATGCGAGGTCGTTACAACGATGAGTGTTCACTGCTATTTTTAGGACGGTGACGCACAAGCAAGTCTCGACCTGTTGTGACTCCACCACGCCAATAAAGTACAAAAACTGGTGATTGTAACTCCATTGACTGTGCCTGTATTTCCATGTGCTTTCTTTGCTCGAGGTTAAGAGGCAGAAAATTACAAAAATACTCCGCGGTGTCTCGAGCCGGATGGCCGGTCGCTGCCCAAAACTCTGCAGGGTGTCTTAGGGAACAAGCACTCGGCCTTCGCGAAGCCTTATTTTATCGCGTTGCATGGAATCGAGTTATTTAAAAGTTACCCGTTTTAAAAATAATTATATGATTTTTATGACAGACTCGATTTGAGTTTAAACGCAATTCTTCCAATATTCGTCTCAAAAGGAGAAATTACACATGTTTCAGTGGGAAGAAAAATGTTTATCAGACTGTATTTAAAAATGTACACCGCATGTGAATGTCGCAAATATAATTTACGTGATTTATTTTTTTGGTAAGGAACTCGATGTTAAAAACTGAATTTTTAAATAAAACCACTTTCCATGGAAACCTTTTGATTTGGAAGGAGAATAATTTTAGCAGTGGATTGGAGATTTGCGTCGCTCAACAAGTTTACCGAACATATGACATCATTAGGAACCGATACATAATATCCAAACGCAATGGTGAAGGCTTTGCAAATTGGTAAGCGCTAATAAGAAATGGGTGGTTTTTAATGGTGTTGGGCGATGGGAGTTCGTATGTCTGCAGTTTTTTTTGTCGAAAGGCTTTCTGTTTAAGTTATTAATTATCGGGTGTTCGAATAACATGGCAAAACGGCCAAGAGGTAACGGTTGACAAATGCGCATTTCTTTTTAACTTTTCCATTTCGTGCCGGTTTTGGCCTGTATTTGTCTTGTATTGCTTACCCAAGCAACACTATCATTTCATTCAAAGTAACCTACGCAATGAACGCAACGCTCACACAGTGGCCGTAACACACGAGGCGAACGACTCGACAAAATATCAAGGAAAACAGCGCCTGGCTGCGACTTACCAAATTGTTGTTGCGATTTTCATCGAGGACTCGTGAGCAACGTGGTACGATGCGATGCGAAGCAATGCGATGCGATGCGATGCAATATCAACTAGCAGCCATCGCGGTGAACACTGCGCCAAGGATACACTGAGCACAGGAACGCAGGCTACATTCGAAGCGGCAGGAACACTTGACTATCTCGTAGAACGGCCACCAAGAGACTGATCTTGGTCGGTGAGCGGCGAGCGCAGCATGCTGGTTGGAACCGGAAGCGCACCGCTCGCCGCTAGGGAGCGCTCCGCTTACCGCTAGGGAGCGCTCCGCTCACCGCTATAGAGCGCTGCGAGACTGCCGGTGTCACGATTTTGTATGACGAAATCATTGAATACATGACGTCATACTCAATGACGACGTAATGTGGAATCCTTTTTGAGCATAAAATTCAACGAGGTTTAACAAAGCAGGTTGATATAACAGTCCTGAAACTTTGAAGTGATATTTCAAGTGGTTTATGACCAATAAAAAATGGCTACTGTATGCTTCTCGCTGAATTTACAACATCGTTCATCCACCGATCTCAACTACTTAAAATTAATAACTCAAAATATCTAACACGCTGCAGCGAGCAGCAAAACAAGAATCCTATTCTTCCACTGTTATAGAATGAGCCCAGCAATAAAAACAGATTATAAACGCTGATTGAAAATTAATTGAAAGGTTTTGTGAAGAGCTAGGTAGCTCTTGACACCTGTACTTGACACTTGACTTGTTGACACTTGACTTGACTTGACTTGACTTGACTTGTACGTGTACTTGACACCTTGACATCTGTACTAGCGTACTGAGAATGGATTTGAAACGCAAGCCTCTGAGCTCCAGTGCAAACCACAGACGCACGTGCCATTGCTGAGCTGTTGATAGCAAATTCGAACGGAGGGACCAAGACGCGAGGAGGTTGCAATGACCAGGAATTGCGCATCGGTCACAGTCTGCAAACGTCCTGACGCGAGTATTTTTAAAGAATATGTCTGTAAACGACAACTTGATTTTTTGCGTAACATTTCAGCATTTCAGACAGCTGGACAAGAGCATCATAGTTCCGAACTAAAAATTATGACGGTAGGTGTGGTGTTTGAGCCATAGTTGGCAAACCTGAATTTTCGTCATCTAGGGACATTGGTGTTTCCGCATTATTATGTTTCTGTTTTGCTCCACACGCCAGTCTTCTCGTTACTGCCTTCGTGCCTGGATGCGCCGATTCAGGCTACAATAAATACAACATTAATACTGAGGTCACTACGCTACTATTCTCTCCTCTGTGTCTGCCTATTCCTGGCCACCTACACAACAGTAACAGTGTTGCCGTTTTTTTTTTTCAGAATGTACAAATGCTGCCAACAAAATGTACTAGATTGTCAAAGATTGTACTAGAATAATTTTTTCCGCACGAAACCCGCATTTAGCTTAAAATCCAACGATACGACGAAATTCATCGTTTAAATTTCATCGTAGTTTGCTGTTTTTACGGTTCTGAACCATGAGTTTGTGAAATTTCCCTTTTTACTATGTGAACTTTACGACGGTCAAAAGCTCACCTTACTGTTTTAATGCCTGAAGCTGGCACTAGAAAAAATTGTGAAAAATTCAGAAAAGGTGTAAAAAATAGTAAGTAATGCCAATCCATCAGGCTAACCCTTATGCTAAGCCTATAGGGCGATCCATACGCCCGTAGGGCGAACATAAACCCTATATAGTTATAAACTAAAAGTAAAGTAAAAGGCGTAAGTATATAGTGCCGGAGGCACGAATCTCCGCTGCTAGTTACTTTAAATTTAATTTCTTCAAGGTCAAGGCTTGGAGTCTTCAATTTCGGCGCGATCATTTAAATAAGTCCTATTAAGAAAAGAATAATATTTTTTTTTTCAAGATTTTAAGAAGGTCCGTGTACTAAAATGACCAAATTATAATTAAACCACTCAAATTCTAAAATTGTACTAGATTCAAGCCTTTTTTCTAAAGGAGTACTGATGTACTGATGGAAAGCAGAATGTACTAGATCTAGTACAATTGTACTGATGCGGCAACACTGAACAGTAAGGGTCTACATCCCCTCTTGCCATGGAGTCTTAGTCTTGGTCTCTTGTAGCACTGACACAGAAAAGTTAACGCTGCTTTGACAGTAGTCAAACAGAGGAGCGACCGACCAGAGATTGTGGTGAGACCGTGGCCAGAAACAGAAAAAGTGAGAGCCAGGTTGAGGGATTAAGAATAGAATCAGGCAGAGATGAGCGTTTACATGAACATTATTACAATACGTTTCTCAAGCCGAGGGACATTTAACCGGCGCCTCCAGCGCGTCAAAATTTAGGCAGATTTGGGATTTTCCTCAAAATACAGTCCACTCTCTCTCTCTCTTAATGCTAAGTAGCCCTAGCTAAGTAGCCCTAACCCTAGTTGAAAAACGCTGAATTACTTACCTGACCCCTTGGCCTGATACTGATTGAAATAGCTCTATAAATTTGTCATACCTTCTGAAGTCCGACATTGAAGTTAAAAACAGGATCCACCGCCGTCATA
The DNA here is from genome assembly GCA_921293315.2 of Nemurella pictetii. Lineage (NCBI taxonomy): Eukaryota > Metazoa > Arthropoda > Insecta > Plecoptera > Nemouridae > Nemurella > Nemurella pictetii. The sequence continues at coordinate 1,550,953 of OV121120.1, read as the reverse complement.
ATGACGTTCGAATCCGATTGGTTCCGAGTGCATATCTGTGCATGCGCCCGATAGCAGCACGCATTAATTGCAGGCAAAACCGTTGTGGTTGACGTTGATTGCTGTATGCCGTTGCAGTCTCACGTGGCACGACGAGCTCTTGGCGATCAGTAAGCCCGAAAATACGCAGATTGGTGTAATTTGGCGGAAAGGCATAAAAAACCAAATTTACAACTAAAACTTTTTGTCAGCTTTTGTTGATTATATCCAAGAAATCTAATTTGTTATCTGTAATGTTGAAGAAAAAAAAAACTTGAGCTAACAAGAGGCGAGCGGCAAACAATGCCGCTAGAAATGAAGTCGTAAAGTACTGGTCATGTACCGCAGTATGTGGTATAAAATAATGTACATTTCAATTACGTTGAAATCAAAATGTAAAAGATAACCAAGAGCTATGAACCGCCTATTTATCAAGAATGTTTCAATATGCTATCACAATAGCTAAATAGCTACATCACGATACCTATATCGGGGCACTTCAGCGGACCATACTGGAGAATCAGAGCCGCTTGGTGCGCGAGGTAATGGTGTTTGGGTCTGATCGGAAAGTTTGGGAACAAAGTCATTCTTAAGTGAAGGTATTCTTCGACTGTAAGTTGCAAGTACGCCACGTCGCTGACGGAAATCGAGGGAGCACAAACATACTCAACTATCTCTTGAAGTAGTAAGATTGCCACCCAAACATCTGAACTGGGATCTTGTGCAAGGTCCATTATAATTAATGGTAACAGTCGAAGAAGAGTCAAGTTCTGACAGGCTTGACCTCCCAGTCTTTTCCCCATAACAGGAACAGTTGCAGGCTTATCTCTTCTGTCAGATATTGAATATGGAAAGCTGTCAATCAAGGAATTAAGTTTCTCATAGGTGGGCCACCGATAAGTTTTCACTATGTGCTTAATGTAAATTGCAAGGTCATACTGGATTACTCCTTCCATAAGGTCATGTGCAATACATGGAGGCAGGCCAGTTGCCACATGAAAATTTTCAAGCTGATTGAAAATTGAGTCTCGAACGACCCCCTTCACGGTTACGCCATCCTCGTTTGATTCTTTGATTTGAGCAACGCATTGGTCGTACTTCTTACTTCAATATGTGATTGCAAGTCCTTTCGCTCAATTGTGCAATATCGACAAGGGTACTTCGATGAGCTGAAATTCTCCGTAAACCCCCCAAGTCCGTGGCTGCCCAAATTATCGCCCGTGATACAAAGAAGCGCACCACGCACAGTTCGTCCTGGAAGAACTTCAATGCCAATTGTTTCTATTTCCTTCAACTCATCTACAATGGGTCCAAAGACTTTATCACGGCACTTATTAAAATATTTCTCACGACAGCGCGCAACCAGTTGAATCGATTCAACTTGTGAACGGAAATGGGGATACAGGTTCCCAATATTTAGGTACACAGCAAGCATTTTATATTTTCCTGTAGCTGATCCCAAAGGGTTGGCAACTTCGAAAGCATCTTGATACAAAATTAACTGTAGCGAGTTAGGATTTTCTTTGAAAAACCTGTTTTTTTTTGTACACTTCGCCATCAGTTATGTCCCTCAATATATCTGGGGTGGGGTTTTTGAAGGGATTGTCAAATTGTTCCACAAATGAAGGGTCCTTGGAAAGTGCCTTCACAGTTTCCTTGATTGGAACGTAGCAAAAGTGACGTATTGCACCGTCAATCTTTCCAAGGCACAAATTTTGATGAGGAACGTAATGAAATTTGTTTTTATAAAATTGCAATCTTTTATATTCACTTCGAAGTACTCCATTTTTGGCATGATGAGCAGCAATAAGTGGGTCATTGGCAAAAACTTCATCAACAATTTTCGTGACTGTCTCCGTTTCCAAACCAGCTTTTTGCAAATGGTCTCTCAGCTTTCCTTTGATTAATGACTGTCCCATTTCATGAATATGTTGAGTCTCACTGATAATATATTCCAGAACTGAATTTGGCAGCAGATATTGTGACTGCAACTTAATGTAGAGAGCTGACAGGTTCATGAGGTAAAGATCTTCATCAAAAGTAAAAGATTCTTCCACTTCCATAGCAGAAACTTCAGGATTCACTTCATCGATCGGAAGGTTTTCACCATGCGGCTCAAAACTCGACTGTGGATCGGTAAGCTCAGAAGCTTTGGCAGAATATGAACATGGTGGCGTAGTGTGAATGTTTTGTCGGTTTCAATGTGAACGGAAAGATCCATAGTTATTGTATTCCTTGGAACAGCCGTTTACAGGGCATGGAATCTTCGATCCTTCTGCTACGTGCTTCCTTAAATGAGCAAGTAGCGAACAGTAATCGTCCACTTGCATTTGCAAGTGCATTTGGTACTGAGCATATAAACTCAAGGCCAGGTATATGCCACTCAGACAAGTTAGGTTCCGACGATGAACCTAATCTTTCTGACGAGTGGTGACGCTGTCAATGGCTCGTAAGCGACGTGTACTTTTTGAAAGAAAACTTGCAGCCATTGTAACCACAAGGAAAGTTCTTGCTTGCATTTCTATGGTACCGGAAATGTTCTACATGGTTTTGCAAAGATTCTGTTTGGTGGTTGCAAAACATGCTGATGAACATTTTCTCTCCTCTGTAAATAGACCACAATTTTTGCAATGTAATTTTTACTAAAAAGTTCTACGTACAACTGCTACAACTTACAAAGTAACATAGACTCAAGTTTATTTTCCTGAACCTTGGTATTGAAATGTAATATGCCAAAAGAATGGGTAGGTGATCAAGAAAAGAGGTGAAAAAATTTAGATTTATAAAAATACATAAAAGCAGATACCTAGGTAGCATAAATGTATTTGCACGGCTAAAATCCGGAGATGGCGCATTACGTTTTACCTTGATGAGGTTGAAGTACCAGCATTTTCTTCATCAATTTCTTCCGAAAAGGTCCTGAAGACTGTACTATACTCTAATTCAACTTGTATTATTTTACCTTCAGTAGATTTCCAGTATTCAAAAAGTCGTCTCACCACAAGTCTTCTCAGAATACTTCTCAGAATACTCAGAACGTTTCTCGGCACCTCGGTCGGCTGGAAATGAAATGCAATAGGGCATTGCCAAGCTAGGACGATATTTTGGCCGCCAACAGCGCCACTGATGGCTTGTGGGACTGTCATGGCGGTAACTCGCACGAATTTGTAATACGTGTGGTTTTAGATGGGCGGCGTGAGAAAACACTAGCACCTTTTTTATTTATTTTTAAAATGGTCCAATCGTGCATCGTCCCACAATGCACATCAAAAGCTAGAAAAAGGAATGATGATGTTATAAAATATCACATCTTTCCGAAAAACATAAAATTGGCGAAGGAATGGGCCATCAAAATCAGGACAGGAAAACCAGTGAAGCCAGCTCACAGAGTTTGCAGCAAGCACTTCGCCGACTCTGATTACACCGTAACTTCAATGGGTAATTATAATTCAGTATAATTATTTATATCAATGTGTAAAATATAACACCTAATTAATGCATTGCTGTTCGAATTAACTGTGTGTGGTAAATGTTAGTAAATTGTTTCTCATGATTGACCATGTGCTTTTTCTAGGTCTTTGGAAACTTTTGAAGAGCAATGCAGTTCCATCCCTAAATCTTCCAAAACGAGCCCTAGAACTCCTCGAAAATCCCAAAAAGGATACGTCAGCTGCTCGGCGAGTACGGCTAGAAAAGAGAATATTCATCCAAGATGCAGTCATTCACCCAACGGAGACCGGTTCGTCAAGCTCCAACAATTCAAATACGGAGGAACAACCCCAGAGGGGTAAGATGGATCAAGCTGAAAGTGATGAGCAAAGCGAAGTAATTAATCAAGCTGATTTACGAAATGCAGAAGCAGGCCCCAACAGAGACAATCCTACAGCCACTGCCGAATGTTCGGCCACTGAAAGTGTCGCAACACAGACATTTCTGACCAATACCATTGACCAGTTTATTTCGTACCAACTTTTATCCGACAAGGAGGTGCAGTACTTTTCTGGTTTTACTAGTGATCGTTTCGACTTCCTATTTAGATTTATAACAGCAAAAAACCCTGTAGTGCCCGCATCAACTTGCCTGCCGATGGACCAACTTCTTATAACTCTTTTAAAATATAAACATAACTTGGACTATAAAATGCTAGCGTATCTCTTCAGAATTCCTTCAAAATCAGTTTCAAAGTTATTTGAATTTTGGACCAGCCGTATCTACTCATCGTTAAAATCTGTGGACTTTTGGTCGCTTGGGAACAAAGACACCGACAAATACCGAGCCATAATAGATTGCACGGAGATTCCTGTGCAGAAAAGTGAGAACCCTACGTATCACCAACTGACTTATTCACATTACAAAAATAAACCAACTTTTAAAAGTTTGGTAGCAATAGATGAAGCAGGGAAAATTATTTTCTGTTCCGACCTCTACGGGGGATCAACGAGTGACCGACAGATAGTGATTCTGAGCAAATTTACGGAGCTTCCTGAAGAAGGTACTACAATTCTAGCGGACAGGGGGTTTGAAATATCTGACCTCCTCGAAAAGAGAAACGTAGCCCTCAACATTCCACCGTTTCTAAGAGGGAAAAAACAACTTACCGAAGCTGAAATAATGGCGACAAGAAAAATAGCGAATAGAAGAATCCATGTCGAGCGTTTGATAGGGTTATCGAAAATCAATCAAATAATGTGCGATACGATGCCAACCCACTTATGGCCATTGGCCAACAAAATTAATTACAACTGCACTATGCTATGCAATATCAAGCCCACCATTGTGAAATCTTTACCAATCAAATATCAAAAAAAGTTCTGGAATTCATATGTTGATTTGTGCAGTAAAAAAAAATCAAAACAAGATGTGTAAATAGTAACTTCTCAGAGTATCAAGTTTATTTGGTAATACAAATTGTAAGTAGCATTATAATTTTGTGAATAAAACATTTAAACATAACAATTTGCATTTATGAATACTTTTCTACCGAGCCCACAGATGTCGTACAAAAATTGGAGAGAAAACTATCTTATAGTATTTATCAATGTCAGTCAAAGCCCTTTCAATGAAATCCTTGTCATGTTCAAGGTCATGACAAGGTCAAGGTCAAGACTTGTCATGACAAAACATGCATGTTTTGTGTAATGGAATGATATGAAATGTAAATATATTATTGCACAAAAAAAAAACATTTAATAAAATAGTTTGATGACAAGTTGGTAAAACTACAACTTTACTAACAGATTAGTACATATCACTGGTAAGGAACATTTTTGTTTGCATACCAGTCTAATGTGAAATGACAAATCCACGTCTGGTAATCAACTGGTAATCAATTGGTAATTGTTGTACATGTTAAGGCCACGATCACGACTATATGTCTATGAATAATTTGTATGACAATGAGATCAATACAAATACTACTTAAAGGATTTTATAGGAGCTTATCCATAAGAAAATATAATTCAAACTGAGTCTCTCCATGAGTATAGGCTTACATTATTATTTAATATTAAAATATGAAAAAATAACAATTTAACAGTGCTTTTAAATGACTAAGCATCATTGTCTGAATAAGTCATGATTACCAAACTCCTAATCAGAGCACGGCCGTGAAAAAATCAACTAATCTACCAACGGTTCTGAAAATCTGCACCAATTTACCAAGTCATGACTATCCAATGTGATATAAATTTTAAAAAATATATAGAAACATTAACTTTAATAGAGGGAGAGCAAAGCAGGAAAAAATGTGCGACGGAACTGGGCTACGAACCCAGGGCCTTCCGCTTTCTTGGTGGTTCCTCTATCCAACTGAGCCAATCCTGTCGCACAAGATCCGTGATTCGCTGGGTGAGGAAAGGGCTCTCTCGGAAGATAAGGGGAAGAAGCGACTCGTAAAAGTACGAGTTCTACACAGGCATCCAGTGCAAGTGTATTCGACGTCCCCATCAAGAGATACGGCTCTGTATCTAATCCCTGCAGCCTCGTTCTTATAGGAAGAGTTGGAAGGATGAGCCCATCTCACTAAATTCTCGCCCTATCCAACTTTTCTTGAGAACGAGGCTAGATCTCTTGACGGGGACGTGGAATACACTTTGCACAAGTTGCCTGTGTAGAACTCGTACCATTACGAGTCGCTTCTTCCCCTTCTCTCCCGAGAGAGCCCTTTCCTCAGCCAGAGAAGGCAGGAATCTTGTGTGGCCGGATAGCTCAGTGGTCAGAGCAACCGCCCGGCAAGCGGAAGGTCCCCGGTTCCTATCCCAGACCGGTCGCAAATTTTTCCTGCATTGTTCTCCCATACAATAATTGCTTACTGCAATATTGCTATAAAAGGTAGGTTATGAAACCACAACTACTTATTTTTAAAATTACAATGATGAGACAGACTATATGCTGACACCTGAGTGGGAGACGGACTTTGCTGACAACTGAGTGTAGCTTGAAGCCAGTATAAGCAAATTACTTACTGGCCTTATCAGCACTCTTCTTGGCATCCGTTCGCAGTTCTGCACACTTCTGATTGACAATAGTTCCAAACTGGGTCATGGAGAGATGCGGGTCACGCTCCATGGCAGCAACTACATGAAAAACAATTTCAATATAACTAGTCATTACAATATAACCAGCCCCATGGGGCACTAATCTGGTAACGAAACCAAGATACAAATGGTGAATTTAATAACAAGTAATTCTCACTCTTCTTTCAGCTGAATCGACCAAATATTTTCTTATAATTATTAATAAAGTATGTATTAAAAAGCAGAAATACCTCTCAGAGCACCAATAATTGTTGAGTGCTGCGTGTCTCTTGGCGCTTGAATTTGTTGCTGAGCCCCCTCCCTTCACGTTGCTCACCAGCAGCACGTCAGCATCGAATAAGGCAGCAGGCATGGTCCTTATGAAACGAGACGAGTTCTGGCCTTTTGCCTGCTCCCATATGACAACGTCAACCTTAACATTAGTCCCCGGAAAAATCTCCACCTAGAAAGAAGACATCAGTTGTCAATCTGGCGGCTCAAAATTTTTTTCACATTCCTCTTTAAGGATGGCAATTCTGCAGAATTGGAATGATAAATAATTTTTAAACTCATCAAAGAACATCGAAATTTACATTTTTGCTGGAAAGTATTATCGGTCGCAGTTATTTAGCGGTTTTCAGGAAGACATAGAAGTTTAATTGAATTACCAACCTTCTTGAAGAATATCGAGGATTTTGTCCTGTCTTTCTATTACTGATACTACCAAAGATCTTAGGTTTGTATTCTCGGAATCCTCCAATGGGGAAACAAGCTTCTTCTGCAATTTTAAACTTTTATTAAAACCGTGAGTTAGGTGCCCTCACATATTGAGGGGTTATTTTCACAATGTCAAACACAATTCTCCTACAAACTCTTCTACTTCTTCTACAAACTGCAATATAAAATATTTTTTGCGCAGTAATTTTTTTAAATTCTACTATTAATATTTTAACCAACTAGGTTTTCCAAATAAAAAATAGGTTACTTGTCAACTAAAAGTCATGTTAGTACCACAAACAACTAACTAGTAAAAAACCTTATCACAGTCCACGCACCGGCCGGTTCCTTATCACAGTCCACGCACCGGCTGGTTCCTTATCACAGTCCACGCACCGGCCGGTTCCTTATCACAGTCCACGCACCGGCCGGTTCCTTATCACAGTCCACGCACCGGCCGGTTCCTTATCACAGTCCACGCACCGGCTGGTTCCTTATCACAGTCCACGCACCGGCCGGTTCCTTATCACAGTCCACGCACCGGCTGGTTCCTTATCACAGTCCACGCACCGGCTGGTTCCTTATCACAGTCCACGCACCGGCCGGTTCCTTATCACAGTCCACGCACCGGCCGGTTCCTTATCACAGTCCACGAACCGGCCGGTTCCTTATCACAGTCCACGCAGCGGCCGGTTCCTTATCACAGTCCACGCACCGGCCGGTTCCTTATCACAGTCCACGCACCGGCCGGTTCCTTATCACAGTCCACGCACCGGCTGGTTCCTTATCACAGTCCACGCACCGGCCGGTTCCTTATCACAGTCCACGCACCGGCCGGTTCCTTATCACAGTCCACGCACCGGCCGGTTCCTTATCACAGTCCACGCACCGGCCGGTTCCTTATCACAGTCCACGCACCGGCCGGTTCCTTATCACAGTCCACGCACCGGCCGGTTCCTTATCACAGTCCACGCACCGGCCGGTTCCTTATCACAGTCCACGCACCGGCTGGTTCCTTATCACAGTCCACGCACCGGCCGGTTCCTTATCACAGTCCACGCAGCGGCCGGTTCCTTATCACAGTCCACGCAGCGGCCGGTTCCTTATCACAGTCCACGCACCGGCCGGTTCCTTATCACAGTCCACGCACCGGCCGGTTCCTTATCACAGTCCACGCAGCGGCCGGTTCCTTATCACAGTCCACGCACCGGCCGGTTCCTTATCACAGTCCACGCACCGGCCGGTTCCTTATCACAGTCCACGCACCGGCTGGTTCCTTATCACAGTCCACGCACCGGCCGGTTCCTTATCACAGTCCACGCACCGGCTGGTTCCTTATCACAGTCCACGCACCGGCCGGTTCCTTATCACAGTCCACGCACCAGCTGGTTCCTTATCACAGTCCACGCACCGGCCGGTTCCTTATCACAGTCCACGCACCGGCCGGTTCCTTATCACAGTCCACGCACCGGCCGGTTCCTTATCACAGTCCACGCACTGGCCGGTTCCATATCACAGTCCACGCACCGGCCGGTTCCTTATCACAGTCCACGCAGCGGCCGGTTCCTTATCACAGTCCACGCAGCGGCCGGTTCCTTATTACAGTCCACGCACCGGCCGGTTCCTTACCACAGTCCACGCACCGGCCGGTTCCTTATCACAGTCCACGCAGCGGCCGGTTCCTTATCACAGTCCACGCACCGGCCGGTTCCTTATCACAGTCCACGCACCGGCCGGTTCCTTATCACAGTCCACGCACCGGCCGGTTCCTTATCACAGTCCACGCACCGGCTGGTTCCTTATCACAGTCCACGCACCGGCCGGTTCCTTATCACAGTTCACGCACCGGCTGGTTCCTTATCACAGTCCACGCACCGGCCGGTTCCTTATCACAGTCCACGCACCGGCCGGTTCCTTATCACAGTCCACGCACCGGCCGGTTCCTTATCACAGTCCACGCACCGGCCGGTTCCTTATCACAGTCCACGCACCGGCCGGTTCCTTATCACAGTCCACGCACCGGCCGGTTCCTATCACAGTCCACGCACCAGCTGGTTCCTTATCACAGTCCACGCACCGGCCGGTTCCTTATCACAGTCCACGCACCGGCTGGTTCCTTATCACAGTCCACGCACCGGCCGGTTCCTTATCACAGTTCATGCACCGGTTGGTTCCTATCACAGTCCACGCACCGGCCGGTTCCTTATCACAGTCCACGCACCGGCCGGGTCCTTATCACAGTCCACGCACCGGCTGGTTCCTTATCACAGTCCACGCACCGGCCGGTTCCTTATCACAGTCCACGCACCGGCTGGTTCCTTATCACAGTCCACGCACCGGCCGGTTCCTTATCACAGTCCACGCACCGGCTGGTTCCTTATCACAGTCCACGCACCGGCCGGTTCCTTATCACAGTCCACGCACCGGCTGGTTCCTTATCACAGTCCACGCACCGGCCGGTTCCTTATCACAGTCCACGCACCGGCCGGTTCCTTATCACAGTTCATGCACCGGTTGGTTCCTATCACAGTCCACGCACCGGCCGGTTCTTTATCACAGTTCATGCACCGGTTGGTTCCTATCACAGTCCACGGCGACAGGGGTGATGTCTTCTTTAGTGCTCTTTGATTCGGCTTGCGGAGCCATGTAACTTTCAACGGGGCGAAACCATCTATCTTCACGATATTGGAATCGCATCCGAGCGAGTGATAAATTTCTGATTTCGAGTTCAGACAAAATATATGTTACAATATGCACATACCACTCATCAGTATAACCTATGTAAAAAGTGATCATTCTTAAGGGCCAATTAACCTTGCCAATAAAATCTAACCAACGCCAAGTTCATCACCCTTTTCGAATGCCATTGTACACTTTTTTCGAATTCCATCTAATTCCAGGGAAAAGTTAATGTTTTTGTGTCTCATTTAAGCTTAAAATTGTCGGGCTGGAGTCTCTAACCTTTTTGCACTGGCTAAGGCCGTCTAGAAAAAGTGGAAACGATCGAAAAAGTGGAACCACTTTATAGGTAAGATAGGTTTTTTGGTAAGTTATAGGTAGATCAACTATAATTTTATTCTTTTTTTTTGTGTGTCGCTCGACGAAATTTTTGATCCCAAACGACACCCAACAGTAACAATACTAAAAATATCTATCGCATGACAATTGACAAATAAATGGTAGTAAGATAGCACAAGATGCAAGTGATTCTACACACTCAAAAATAATATTGAGCTGGAGTTGAATTGGTCCGGAGTTAAAATTTTTGAACTCAAAACAGGAGTAGAAATCACTCCGAAGCCATCGGAGTAGCGAAGGAGTTCAAAATCGGAGTAAAATCTTCGATTTAGGCTTGGGAGTGGATTTATTTTGATTTGAGTAACATTTAACTCACATCCTAGTAGAATTAGAGTACATCAGGGCTGGAATTTTGCCTGTGAACTCCGAGGAGTTTATGTCAACTCCAAACAGAGTGCATTCACGTCACGTGACTTCAATCCAGGCGAGTGAGCTCTTGAGCGTCGTTGGCGTCGGCAGTCAGTTCGACATCGGTTCCTTACAAGAAAAGTTCAGTGTGGGATTTTAAAATTTAATTTTAACGGTATGGAGTTGTTTAAAGTCACATATCAAGGCAACGCCAAGTGGGTGCCAATAACGTAAGTGGGTGATTGTGCAAATTAAAACGAAGTAATTGAATCTGGTGAGTGAAATTTTGTCTATACTTATACAATGCTATTTGGGTACCTATCTTTTTTTCAGAATACATCATCTAGTCTAGGAGCCAGCAACCAAATTTGTAATTCTCGCTTATCATTTCGCGAACAATAGACTGATAGTCTAAAAAGTTTCGTCTTGATACCAGCTATCATTAGCAACTCGTGTGCATGTATTCCCAAATAACTGCATTCTGTTTAGGAGATCTGTTGAGTTCTTCGTGAGTGTGGGGATTTGGCCCCTGCTGTTCTGCTGCCCATCAAATTTTTTTTTTTAGCTTTTTGATGCGTGAAATATTCGCATATCAGGAATAATGACGAGGATGCCACTTTTCATCACCCTCCTTGGTCGTTGCAAAATCAATGCTTATTATTCTTGCAGTGGCTATCTTGCTTGTTTCATTTTCATACAATTCGCGTTTGTACGCTCGATCTCGAAGTGTGGCGAAACCTTCATGAAAGCTCCTGGATGGAGTTGGTAAATCACTCCAGATGGAGTAGAAAGCTCCTGGATGGAGTTGGTAAATCACTCCAGATGGAGTATAAAGCTTCCGGATGGAGTTGGTATATCACTCCAGATGGAGTATAAAGCTCCTGGATGGAGTTGGTAAATCACTCCAGATGGAGTATAAAGCTTCCGGATGGAGTTGGTATATCACTCCAGATGGAGTATAAAGCTCCTGGATGGAGTTGGTAAATCACTCCAGATGGAGTATAAAGCTTCCGGATGGAGTTGGTATATCACTCCAGATGGAGTATAAAGCTTCCGGATGGAGTTGGTAAATCACTCCATATGGAGTATTATAAAGCTTCCGTATGGAGTTGGTAAATCACTCCAGATGGAGTAGAAGGTCGCAGAGTGAATTTTATAAAAATCACTCCACAGCAATCAACTCCACGGATTAGAGTTGAATATATAGGGATGTAATCAACTCCGCGAAGTTAACTCCAAAATCTTTGAAAACGGAGTGGACCGCCTCACACTCCCCGTTGAGTTATTTTTTTTACATTTGAGTTGATTATTTTTGAGCGTGTAGTATTTATTTATAGTGCTGGTATCAGCAGTACAATGGTTGCAGCACATGCTGCACGGGCGCCCTGCAAATGGGGCATCGCTGCAAAGCTGACGCGCACACCTGACAGCAGCAAACGTGAGCGCACGGCACAAACACAGACGAGCGCCGACGGGTAGTGCAGACGATGCAAATTTCCAACTCCCGCACACCGGTCAAGTCTTCTTCTGGAGCTTTCGTTGGAAGAAACAGTGCGCTTATTAGTCAAATAACTCGTCAGTTTATCCATTAAATATTAAAATTTGCCGCATTAAGTTAGGAAAGTAAAATTTTTACCGTTTTTAATATCCAATGGTTAATTTACCTTGCAAAGTTGGCAATCCAAATTGCGCTATCGCATGTTGTCGGGAAATCTCAAAAAAAGCGTCGGCCTGGTCGGCATCCGTGTCCGAATCTTAAAGGAAATTCAATTAGTGTAATTTTTCTTCGAAGGCTATCGACGTGAGATTTTTTTTTTCACTTTTCTTAAAAACATTTTTGCGGCTTTTCTGACGCTCAATCAATTCTTGCCTAATTCGTATTGAACCCTGAAGATTGTGTAATCAACATCATTTAAATATTACTCATCCACCACGTGATTAAAATAAGCGTTCACGAAACTCTAGTTTAGTTCAAGTCTTATGTTGTTTTGCCTCCAATGTGTGGGCCAGGTTTCTAAGCAGGCACAGAGACCATAAATTAATAATAACAAATGTTGGCATTACCAATTGTTATTGTGTCCAGCAAGTGATGAGGTGGAATCTCCACTTCGTGTGCTCCATTAGTATTATCTGGAAATTTGTGGCAACAATTAGATCATGGGGATGACAACATACGCTGAATAACTTTAAATTGCAATATCATATTAAATAATTTACCGTGGTTAGTATTTGGCACTTCCGGTTCTAGGTCGGCGTGTCCCGACATACTATCTCCATCGCTAGCCACATCATCATTGCTAGGATCAGCTGTAAACAAAACCAAGCGTCTTTAGGAAGGATTGGTATTTAAGTATTGCCAGGCAAACAACACTCGTGATTTTCAGGAAATAAAAACTAAGCTTTTCCTTTAATCGCTATACGCATGTTTCCACTCACCAACACGTACAAAACGACTTACACTTTGTGGGGGAGGGGGGACTGGACGTCTCTATAGATCATTATAACTTTTGAGAAAAAACAAAAAAAAACTCACCAGCCATTCCATCAACCTCAACAAATGCGGCTTCTGAATGGACCATTGCATCGTCGCTGTTGTCGCTGTCGTTGTTGTGGTCGTTGTTGTGGTCGTTGTTGTCGCTGTCGTTGTTGTGGTCGTTGTTTTGGTCGTTGTTGTCGCTGTCGTTGTCGTGGTCGTTGTTGTGGTCGTTGTTGTCGTGGTCGGAGTCGCTGTCGGAGTCGTGGTCGTTGTTGTCGCTGTCGTGGTCGTGGTCGTTGTTGTGGTCGTTGTTGTCGCTGTCGTTGTCGTGGTCGTTGTTGTGGTCGTTGTTGTGGTCGTTGTCGTGGTCGTTGTCGTGGTCGTTGTTGTGGTCGTTGTTGTGGTCGTTGTTGTCGTGGTCGGAGTCGCTGTCGTTGTCGTCGTTGCTGTCGCTGTCGCTGTCGTTGTCGTCGTTGCTGTCGCTGTCGGAGTCGTTGTCGTCGTTGCTGTCGCTGTCGCTGTTGTTCTGTAACGCTGCCAGGTTTTGCTGCACGAGCGTGTTAGATCCATGGGCGCATTGCAGCAGAAATTCCTGGATGGAAAATCTTCCCAAAAAAAGATTTTCCGCTGCAGTCTTCAGCCGCCGGTCGTGGATTAACAGCCTTTTTGGCCTCAGCTGAGTGATTGACAGGCCATTCTCCAGTCGGCGATGCTGATTTTGGGCGACGTTTTCCACGGTTTTCAATTTAGCTGAAAGGTAACATTATTGATTTATTTATTTGGTAACGGAATCAGTCAAAGCAAAACAGCGTTTTCTTATAATGAATAACAATATCATGCGATCTTAGTAGAAAGAGAAACTACGCATGGAAATAGGCACGTTTTAGGCAAAGCGTAAGAAAATATTACTACGTACCCAAAAACTTCCAGATATTGGGGTGAATTTGCCCAATTCTGTGGGCCAGGTAGCGATGGAACGACTCGATGTTATTATTTGTGCGTCTTGGTCGCCCATAGACAGAAACCACCTCCGCGGTGACAATTTGCAGCCAGTAACGTTTCATGTACCGCAGCAATAGTTCAAATCTTTGCTAAAAAGTCAAGAAAAATATAATAACTTAGAAAACAATATCACTCAATTTTAAATAGATAAATTAATTGCGCCAATATCATTTATTTTACCTCAAGCGCAGCTTGGCGCAGATAGCGGCGAACAACCCTCAGCCCCTGTTCCATTTGGTGGGCGGGGAGCAACGCTAGCGCTATCAGCATTTGCAAGGCCTTCCTTGCGCTAGCGTTGCGAGCCACCAACCGCCCAAGCCCCAGAGCCTTCATCTTTCGCCACACGGACTAAAACATAAAAAATATCGATTTTTAATATCGAATTATAAAAATACTACCTATATTATGATATTGTTGTATTCAGAAATAATTATACTGAAAGCTGTCATTGAAAATCTTTGTTGAACAAATTTCAAATATACGTTTTGGTCATTGTGTAATATTACCTGTGCGAAGTGAAACCAGCATCCAACAACTGTCGCCGCTGGGAACACCTTTGACAAGGACCTCTGAAGTGCCATTTCAAAATCAGTGATAAAGGTCACTTCCTTGTCCTGCCAATCTTCGCATACCAAATCTCGGAAAAACTCGAGCAGCGATTCATATGCTGCTCGAGTTTTCCGGGTCATGAGGGCATATACGAGGGGATGAGACTGCAAGAACCAAAAATATTTTAATATTTGTGAAAAAAGTTGATTACAAGAAAGCACATTAACGAAGAAGTTATTACTCACGTGTCCCAAATGCACCACATGGACTGTCACCAGTTGGCATGCCAGTCCATGTGGAGATACTTTAAATGTTCCATCGACGTGGAACTCGATGGTACTTAAATTGGCGAGTACTCTACGTACATACGCCACGTCCGCGAAAACGGCGGTCTGGCTGCCATCTTCCTCAAGAGTCGCTAAGAAAAATGGCTCGCCACTGCTAGTAGTGCCAAATTTTTGGTACCACCTCGGCTCTCCGAGTACCTCCTCCAACTCCACCAAAGAATTGGGGTTTGGAGGAAAGCCCAGCATTCTCAGCTTCTTTAGCTGTTTTTTTTATGGTTTGGTATGTCACCAATGCAGCGGCAATTGGGTGTCTGGATAAAGAAATGTATCTTAATTAATCTCGCATCGAAAATGTATTTCCATTGATACATGATAAATACAAGAAACTGATTTTATTAAATTAGTTGTTGATATATTATGTTTATTGGTGGCGACCCACGATGCCGGCGTCAAAGTAAAAAATTGACGTGCTCGTGCTACACCCATCTAAGCAAAGAATTAGAAGATTATCCCGAGGCCTTCATCACCGAATTTCAGAATTTCTGCACATTTTTTTCGTACAAATAATTTCCTACCGATTCTAGAATCGGCAAGCATGTAAACCTGTGAAATATTGGTTTATTTTTGCCTTCACTAACCTCATCATTCATCCACTCCCTAAAACGCAGCAGAAGAGGGTTTTGGGCAAAGTCGCATTTTGTAAGAACTTGTCAAATCTAGGTTTAATTAAGTAATGTCACGTACAGTGTTTCTAGCAGTTGGGCTTACTTACCTCGCAGCGACGCGATCAAAAATAGTAGCAACCGTGTCGCTCGACTGGTCGCTGCGGACTTCTTCCTTTACTTCCTGTAAAAACTGGGCGGTCGACAGGGTGTCGTCTGTCGGAGGGTGGTTGTGCGCCATCGTGGGCTTCATGGCCCCCTGCTCATATTTAATTGCGCGACCAGGGCACGAGAGCGCCAGTTTCTCCGCGCATTTGTAGTAACTAAAATCATAAATTAATTTTCATAAAAAAGCATTAACAGCGACGCGAGTGACAAATCCAGAGGCGTCACCACAGATTTCATGTTAGGGTGTGCTAAATATGAAGCAAAGTTTGGAGGGAGGTTCCGCATACTGCACTACATAAGACACGAAAAGAGTTCTTAAATCATAATAAATTAAATTATTCGTTTCCACAGCCATTATTTTTTTACACACAGCAGACGGTAGTAGTAGATGTGTATTTCATGTGTATGTGTGTGTATTTTTGCCTTGACTGCAAATTTTTATCAGATTTGTTATTTACGGTTTGATCTTTAGATCTACATCAACTTGTTCATGATTATCTCGCGTTACTGTCTTTTTGTATTTATTGCGATTTCCAGACGGTAAGAGAAAAGATCCTTTGCCGTGACGCCAACAGTATTAAATATCATAAGCGCATAATGTAAACCCAAATATGGTATTTTTCGCCGTGGAAATGAAATGAAAATATAACATTTCATTTAAATATGAATTTAAAACTGCCTCCCTTAGTAATTTAAGGTTGGTGATACGCATTACTTACTCAATGGTGATACGGCCAAATATAAAAATAGCAGGTTGGGTACAACCCCCCCCCCCCCCTCCTCCCGTGCCCCCTGGACTAAATCACTACATGCAAAGCTCAAATAGATATAATATCTTGATAATTAATCCTGGGTCCCTGGTCGGTGTGCCGGTCAGACACCGTCAGACACCCGTTATGTACAACGTTATTTTCCCAATTTCGCGGAATTCGAATTCCTCGAAATTGGAAACGGAAAAAGTTAGTGAAGAGGGGTCCAGGGGCGAAGTCAATATGTGTTCAGTTGAAAGGTTCCAGTGTGACGTTTGTTAGTGATCTGATTAGAAATTTAATGCTGCTTATACCACTATGCTACCACTATGCTACAACTCCCCCATCCCATTCCGCTTGTGTCAAGAGAAGGCAAGAGTAGAACTAATCACACATGCTTAATGTTTTCTTCTGAACTATCTCAAAATAATACTTGGGCCCCAAAACTGATACATGAATTTTCGAAAATCTCACAAAATCTTAAGCAAACAAGCCGTCTGGGAGCCCGGCCGTCTTGCCTACACTGCTAGTTAGTGGCAAGAGTCTATACGCTGATTAAGCGCGTGGTTTTTGTTAGGGTCAGATATTATTTTGATTGTGTTATAAATTGACCGGAATCACGAATAGAGATGAGCAAATTGTGAAGAAATCTTACCTCGTGGTATTCCTGGTCTTATTTTTGTGATATGCATATCCAAGGAAGTAAACAATTGCACTGTCAGTGCGCTGTCCTGCAATTCGCTGCATCACTTGGAACTTGCAACTTGCTCCCTTTGCCACTGAACATGAACAACTGACTGCTAAATATCACATTTGAGGGATAAATGTAGGGGTATGAGTATGGGGAAAATTTTCTCCTTGAATGATAGTATGATAATATCTTATTGTTTCCAGCTTTTCTGAGATTTTTTTGTAGTTTTCATAGACAGACTGGCCTGGGGTTAGGAGTGTTGTCGTTGTTTTCATTGTTGAAATCGTAGTTTCAATATATGTGTAACAATAATAAGAGGAAAAATCGGAATTATCGTGTGAATTGAGTGGCAAGGGTTGTGCGTCGGAAGACAAGCAGCGACATAAAGGAGGCCGCCCGCCGCACCTGCAACCATGCTCGCCCAGCACACGGCTGCTTGCTCGGGTAGAGGATCTCAAGCACCGTGTTTCACTTTGAAGTTTCAATGCTTACCCAGGAGGACTCAATTTTCATATCAATTTTTAGGGCGTCTCTGATAACACAAGTAGAAATAATGTCACTCACTGATAAATTCCAAAATATCGTCTTCACATCGACAAAAACTATTCACAATAAAATACACAAAAAGAGGCACGAGACTAAAATAAGTAAATTCTAATTACATTTTCAGTTTCAGTCAACTAACTTCTCCCGAATGCTCCACACTCGAAATGATTGACATGATTGTGTTATTAGAATTATTTATTTATTTGGCCTTAAAAGTATGTATAAAGTATAATAAAATATTGAAATGAATTATACTCATCCAAATGTTCATGTTCTTAGCTCCTTTGAATCCTGTAGCGAGCACTTGCTTCGTGGTTGCTTCAAGAAGGTCGCCATGGATTCATGGGCTTCCTGCGTTTTCATGTTTCAGTGAGCATAATGCAAAAATTAAATCGTTATTTAACAATGATTTTTGTCATTAGCTTAAGCGAGTTAAGATCTGAAGCAACAGATGTTCGGTTTAAAGTCGCAGCTTCTCATGGTTATTTATTCGAAAATGTTTATAAGGAAATGTGAGCATAATCTACATTCGCCAAAAAATACCTATATGACAAGTATTTTAAATTGAACAATGATTATCCTGTCCATGGCCCAGTGGTCGATATCACGATGTGTTCGATATAAATAGAAATAATGAAATGCACTCACCGGCTGGTTCCATCATCACAGACAAAGATGGGGGACCGGGGTTTGAGCTTTTATTACACCTGAAATTGGAATTTGTATCTGGCTGCACCGATTACCGTGATATATAGACAACCATCAATTGAATGATTCATTTTAGCCCAGGCAAGTGGATTTTCGCAACTCGCAATGCATCGGCAAGCCGCGGAAAACGCAATTGATATTTATGGATACAACATTATTGGTTTGTTAGTGTTACCATGGCAATGAAGCTTGTGAGGCTGTTCGCTCACCTTTTTGACCTCATCTTCACGATTATAACAGGATATGATGATGACAGGCCTCATTTTAAATAATATATTGATATTTCTTACGTCGGGGTTTATTGCTGCATAGCTGTGACTGCTACAGGATATTGTTATTCTTGGTGCTGACAACCCCATTTGAAACATTAGCGATCACTGCATCGACCATCGGCTCGATCCATCGACATCAAGATGCTTCGATAGGATCAATTCTTATCATTTGGCCAAAGAAACAATAATCTAAATGACTGATTTCATTCAAATTAGTTTTTTGCTATGTCTTAAACATGTCACTTGCGGTTTGTCGGACTAACTCCGTCATTGGCCGTATTCGTTAGTACTTAATCGTTTCTTGCCCTTGCTAATCTTGATTAGCAATGATTATTTGAATCAGATGATCAATGATGGATTGAAAGATTTTAATGAGGGTCAAGAAATATGTCAACTGTGATATGGAACCGGCCGGTGCGTGGACTGTGATATGGAACCGGCCGGTGCGTGGACTGTGATATGGAACCGGCCGGTGCGTGGACTGTGATAAGGAACCGGCCGGTGCGTGGACTGTGATAAGGTACCGGCCGGTGCGTGGACTGTGATATGGAACCGGCCGGTGCGTGGACTGTGATAAGGAACCGGCCGGTGCGTGGACTGTGATAAGGAACCGGCCGGTGCGTGGACTGTGATAAGGAACCAGCCGGTGCGTGGACTGTGATAAGGAACCAGCCGGTGCGTGGACTGTGATAAGGAACCAGCCGGTGCGTGGACTGTGATAAGGAACCAGCCGGTGCGTGGACTGTGATAAGGAACCGGCCGGTGCGTGGACTGTGATAAGGAACCGGCCGGTGCGTGGACTGTGATAAGGAACCGGCCGGTGCGTGGACTGTGATAGGGAACCAGCCGGTGCGTGGACTGTGATAAGGAACCGGCCGGTGCGTGGACTGTGATAAGGAACCGGCCGATGCGTGGACTGTGATAGGAACCGGCCGGTGCGTGGACTGTGATAAGGAGCCGGCCGGTGCGTGGACTGTGATAAGGAACCGGCCGGTGCGGGGACTGTGATAAGGAACCAGCCGGTGCGTGGACTGTGATAAGGAACCGGCCGGTGCGTGGACTGTGATAAGGAACCAGCCGGTGCGTGGACTGTGATAAGGAACCGGCCGGTGCGTGGACTGTGATAAGGAACCGGCCGGTGCGTGGACTGTGATAAGGAACCGGCCGGTGCGTGGACTGTGATAAGGAACCGGCCGGTGCGTGGACTGTGATAAGGAACCGGTCGGTGCGTGGACTGTGATAAGGAACCGGCCGATGCGTGGACTGTGATAGGAACCAGCCGGTGCGTGGACTGTGATAAGGAACCGGCCGGTGCGTGGACTGTGATAAGGAACCGGCCGGTGCGTGGACTGTGATAAGGAACCGGCCGGTGCGTGGACTGTGATAAGGAACCAGCCGGTGCGTGGACTGTGATAAGGAACCGGCCGGTGCGTGGACTGTGATAAGGAACCGGCCGGTGCGTGGACTGTGATAAGGAACCGGCCGGTGCGTGGACTGTGATAAGGAACCGGCCGGTGCGTGGACTGTGATAAGGAGCCGGCCGGTGCGTGGACTGTGATAAGGAACCAGCCGGTGCGTGGACTGTGATAAGGAACCAGCCGGTGCGTGGACTGTGATAAGGAACCGGCCGGTGCGTGGACTGTGATAAGGAACCGGCCGGTGCGTGGACTGTGATAAGGAACCGGCCGGTGCGTGGACTGTGATAAGGAACCGGCCGGTGCGTGGACTGTGATAAGGAACCGGCCGGTGCGTGGACTGTGATAAGGAACCGGCCGGTGCGTGGACTGTGATAAGGAACCGGCCGGTGCGTGGACTGCGATAAGGAACCGGCCGGTGCGTGGACTGTGATAAGGAACCGGCCGGTGCGTGGACTGTGATAAGGAACCGGCCGGTGCGTGGACTGTGGTAAGGAACCAGCCGGTGCGTGGACTGTGATAAGGAACCAGCCGGTGCGTGGACTGTGATAAGGAACCGGCCGGTGCGTGGACTGTGATAAGGAACCGGCCGGTGCGTGGACTGTGGTAAGGAACCGGCCGGTGCGTGGACTGTGATAAGGAACCGGCCGGTGCGTGGACTGTGATAAGGAACCGGCCGCTGCGTGGACTGTGATAAGGAACCGGCCGGTGCGTGGACTGTGATAAGGAACCGGCCGGTGCGTGGACTGTGATAAGGAACCGGCCGTTGCGTGGACTGTGATAAGGAACCGGCCGGTGCGTGGACTGTGATAAGGAACCGGCCGGTGCGTGGACTGTGGTAAGGAACCGGCCGGTGCGTGGACTGTGATAAGGAACCGGCCGGTGCGTGGACTGTGATAAGGAACCGGCCGCTGCGTGGACTGTGATAAGGAACCAGCCGGTGCGTGGACTGTGATAAGGAACCGGCCGGTGCGTGGACTGTGATAAGGAACCGGCCGTTGCGTGGACTGTGATAAGGAACCGGCCGGTGCGTGGACTGTGATAAGGAACCAGCCGGTGCGTGGACTGTGATAAGGAACCGGCCGGTGCGTGGACTGTATTAAGGAACCGGCCGCTGCGTGGACTGTGATAAGGAACCAGCCGGTGCGTGGACTGTGATAAGGAACCAGCCGGTGCGTGGACTGTGATAAGGAACCAGCCGGTGCGTGGACTGTGATAAGGAACCGGCCGGTGCGTGGACTGTGATAAGGAACCAGCCGGTGCGTGGACTGTGATAAGGAACCAGCCGGTGCGTGGACTGTGATAAGGAACCAGCCGGTGCGTGGACTGTGATAAGGAACCGGCCGGTGCGTGGACTGTGATAGGAACCAACCTGTGCGTGGACTGTGATAAGGAACCGGCCGGTGCGTGGACTGTGATAAGGAACCGGCCGGTGCGTGGACTGTGATAAGGAACCGGCCGGTGCGTGGACTGTGATAAGGTACCGGCATCGTTTTCACAGCGTTGAAAATATTCGGCCAGTTTTTTTTTCGCCCAGTTAATATTTCGCCAAGATTTTTACTCTCCGAGTTATTTCAGAGAAAATGTTTTCTAAATGGGTAACAGCTTGCCCCTACCACCGGTTCGGTACAGTCACAGCGCAAAATATAAAATTCGGCCAGTTGTTTTTTCGCCCAGTTGGTTTGTCGGCCAGTTAGTTTTTCGGCCAGTTGTTTTTTCGGCCAGTTATTTTTCGGCCAGTTAGATTGTCGGCCAGTTAATATTTCGCCCAGTTGCCATGTTCCCAAAAACTTGGCCGAGCGGAGCGGCGGCAGCGGGCTGCCTCACGACAGTCCACGTCCGCGCGGCGCGAGAGGTCTCCGCGGCGCGGTAGATCGCCGCCGCGGCAAAACCAGGCGGCATACCCGGGTCATCCGTTATACCCACCGGGTTTGTACCTCCAGATGCCTGGCTGGGGTACGCCAGATTTTGAAAATTATAGAGAAGAAAAATAAAAAAAATTGAGACATTTAAAATGATGGTTCAATTTATTGAGCTCCAAAACATTAATCCCGCATGATATCTTAACATCAAGTTTAATATATGTATCCCATCACAGTTTTCCCAAAATTCTGAATCAGAACTACGCATCACACACGTCATAGGCGCGAACACTCCAAGGGTATTTAATCTTTCTGTGCCTAACGAGCACCTTCCTGTATTCATGCACGCAGAAGTCACCTTCGGTGTGGCATAATACACGTGTTACAATTTTAATGGTATCACCTATCGTAGTTAAAAAAGTAAGTAGGATCAAGATGTTATTGAGTGAGAACGTGGCATTTATTTGGTACTTTTGCAGCGGCTTTTTTAGACAATGGTATTTTTCCAAGTTGTTCCAAGAAACATAGCGTTTGTCGCGTTGCCGATTGTGATACAGCCGAGACGCGTAATATTGGCGCGTCAGTCTTATAGTAGATATTAGCAAGTACACTAGGTCAGAAAGTTTCTGTTCAAGGAACTAAGGAACCCAATTCCGAGAACACATGCGGGTTCGCTGTGAGGTTCGCACTCGGATGGAGTAATCTGACTTCCAGGCTTCTTAGCGTCTATACTAGCTCGGAGAGAGCCGGGTTTTCTCACGCTGCCATGCAAGTCGCTGCTGGAGATGTCAGCCAACTACACGGCCTTGTATACTCCGGGCAAATAGCGTTTACCTAAAGAAAATGTCCACAAGACGTAAGTGTAGCCCAATTAAAAACCTTCGGCTCGAGCTTGTTACGTCAATTAACCTGAATATACAAAATCCCTTTTTTGGGAGCTTTCAACTCCGATTTCCCGCAAATCGATCAATAATGTCCGATGCTTAAGGTATAGGCAATTCAATAACAATGAAACTTGCCGGCTTCTGGATCCCGGCAAACTTTGGGCACCTACTGCATCATTAAGAAGGTCCTAATGACCATCGATGCTGAAAGTCGTAGCGATGTACGCGTTAAAGTTTTCACGTAGTTAAATAAATTAAGTCCAAGCTGTGGTAATAGGCAATTTAATAAAAATAAAAAATGCCGGCTTAGGTGGCCCCCCGGAAAACCGGGTCCGGGGCCAAAAACACTATTATTATTATTATTATTATTAGCGTAAAGTAACAAAAAGTTGTTGTGTAAAGCTCCACGGGGTGTAACCAGCCTTAGTAAAAAGTAACAGAGAGGTATAACATGTGAGCTGTAAAATGCAACGCAATAAAAGGTATTGTCTCGCACAATTATCCAGAACGCACAACTAGCGAAGCATTACGTCAGGGAGATAGTGGCGACTGCTATAAATCCATCAGAAATCTTAGATTATTACAGGCGAAGTGCCCAGCCTGCATGGAGGCCCTTGCCCACAAAGAATAAAACAGTCAAGTTGGTGGTTGGAAAGAAATACCTAGGACATTAGGCAATCTGTGGCAAGACAACTCCAGTATTCTGTCGATGCATCTGAATCGGAAACTGCTAGGTCCTTGTTGCCTATTGACGATCATCGCCAAATAGCCAATGCCATTATTGTGAATTTAATCCTACATGCCAATACTCCTTGCATGTACGGTAGACAGTGATAATTAGGAACGAAATATATAAAATAATCAGTCAATGCTCTTCATGATGCGCTAAGGAAAAATATCAGAGATTACAATTGCATTGTAGAATCTCTCGAGGTGACAGACGACATTGTTTTGTCAATATGTCAACAGCTTGCTAATGACATCAGGGGCGGTGTGCGACACTCATATTTACCGTGGAATTAAAGATTAATTTAACAAAATCACCAATCAAAGATTGAATGCAGATCATTTGAAAACACTAGAAACAAACGGGACCTGCAAAGGGTCCAGGTCTGATGATGGAAAGAGCTCCTTCCCCTACAACAGCTCAGATTATATCGCGAACAGCGTTATAACTTACCCAGCGGCATCAATAAAAAAAACGCATCCCAATCGTGGACAAAGAGGCGAGCAAGCGATCGTTACATTGGGGTTGTGTCAGCTGATGGGAGCATATTAACGTCGAGCGATACCACAGATCGTATTACAACTGTTTCGGACGACTCGGCAAATAATTTCGTTGCTGAAATAGTCATTAACAGGACCCTGAAACAGGGTGCACAGACGAAGAAGTCATGCGTGCAATCTTACGAGGACGGACCGCCACATTTTGACACAAATATTTCGGCAATATCATACACAGATGAGATGCCAGTGGAATTTGGTCACTTCATTCCGGTGCGATATCCGACATTGAAAGCAACTCGGATGCTCCCCCATAAAGCGCACTAACCTTGGCTGAACAGTTTGCTGAAAATACAGCTTTCAGGGAAGGCAAAGAGGACCTTCAGCGTTCTCGAATTCAGATGCTACTCCATACAGTCCACAAACTGTGCGGAAGGGTAATAAGGCACGCACAGGCGTAAATGCCCTGAGGTTTAATACCAAGGACGCTCACTGGTCGGTTTCCGTTGCATCGCCCCCGCTCTGGAGTGAAATGTCTAAAAGCAGCGACACGGAAGAGCAGCTCAGTAAAAAGACCACAAGTACAAAGTTCTCGGAGTCGCAGGACACGGTAGCCAAGGCACCGAGCCCGCCTAAGAAGCCCCAGGAACCTCCTGCATCCACCGGCGAGCCCAAGAGGCCTCGAGAAATATTACAACCGAGGCTGAAAAATTTCAGCACATGAACTCTGCCGATAGGGTCGATTCACTTCGACTACTTGGAGCGGAATATGTTTCTGTCCGGCTACACGCTAAAAAAAGATCGTTTCACCAAAGTGTTTAGAGACAAGTTTCTTTCCGTGGACCTCCACAAATGCATAGCTTCCGTAAAAAACACGAATTTAAAACAAAGAGATTCTTAGTAATTTGCGCATCGCCCCCAGATTGCAGAACATTTAAATTTGTTGTGTGGATGCGAATGCAATAAATAAAATATACACGCTACTCACGGTGGTCTCTACGCATCAAACAATGTTCTATCAGGAAGCATGCGACATGCTTACCCCATACATGCCTGACCATGAGGCAGCCAGCGCCGAGGCAACAGACAAAGCGCACGATGGCGGATTCCCCTCAGAGGGAAAGACCCAATATGAGAGCAGTCCGTTCTTCCAGGAGCTCACTACGCTACAACTTCCTCAGATGGACGACGATGGGGTGTCGAAGATAATGGAAATGCATAATCCTAATATAATAGAATTATTGCTTCGAACGTGGATCCCATATTGACCATAGTGGACGGCAATAATGGATTGCGACACGGATGAACCCACAACCCGGCACAGCAATGCATGTGGACTGCATTGGGTTGCGCGTCTACAATATGGTCCGGGGGCATTCGCAGTGTCACGAATGCATTTCTGTTAAGTAAATTAGTATCGGAGTTGATTGTTTCTGTTGGCCGCAATGAGCTTTCAAATTTATTTTACCGTTTCTCATTTCGAAATGTACAAGTTTATGTTCAATTTGTTTCTTGTATCTTAAAAGTTTTTTTTTTATTATTATTATATGTGGTGCGTTTCATGAAAAGGGACCTCTGGGTGTAAGACTTTGTTTCATGCAAAATGCATTTATATGTTTGAAAGTGCTAAAATGTCTAAAATGTGTTTTTGGATGCTCACGCTTCCTTCAGGCTTTCTGTTTAAGCTCAACTGGTTAATTAGTTCGAAATAAAATCACTAGAGGACGTAAAGGTTTAAACTAAATGTCTCTGTACAGATATGAAATGGGACCTCTGGGTGAAACGTAGTGACACTGACAACTGACAGAAGATAGTCACGACTTGCTGCTGTATCTTTTGGAAGAGGGAGGATCAGCAGGGTTAATTGCAAGTATTGTTAATCGACAAGACTATACTTTTGGAAATTTGCCAGAAGTAATTTTTTTTAATTTTTTTTTTAAATTTTTTTTTTCGTGTATTGTCATCTATATTGTCGCCCATGTAGTACGTATAAAAATTTGAAGTTAAATAAAATAATTTTGAGAGGTTATTCACCACAAAAATGTGCCCTGCATTCAAACCACTTTATCTCTGACTTCTGTAAAGTTAAGATTTTATGAACTCAATAAATCATTACTTTTTTATTAACTGACCGATTTCCATTTTTATTTTTTTGTTAAGTTACATTTTTATCCCTCTGTAATGTCTCATTAAAATCAGAAAATGGTACCTCTTCACCCAGAGGTCCCTTTTCATGAAACGCATCACATGTTATCATAAATATTATATTTCTCATGCACTCCTCGTGTCTGGCACGTTTTTCAGCTCGTTCAATAGTTTATTTGGCAAAGAAGGCCCGCGCTCAATGCTCAGCATTACGCGGGTTTCAAACTCACTTTTCATTAAATTCACTTTTACTTCCGTTTTTGTAATGAATTTTTGTTTATCAATGATTCTTATCTGTTATAATTTAATTTTGTGTGAGTGTGAATAAAATATATTTAAATTGAATTGAATTGAATTGAAGGGTGTTTTGCATCGTGAAACACCACAGGAACCCACCAGTGATAAACGATCGCATTTCAAGGTTTCTCAAAGCTAGCAGAGAAAGCACTCTGGCCGTCCACACGAGGATTCGTCATGAAATTCCTAATCACAGGCTGAATTTCGTGGAAAGATGCCAAAACAGCCAGGCTACGTAGACAACAGTTAACCAGTCGATTCAAAGGGTAAAGCGGCGTGTGATGGTTGATCACGCAACCCCAAAGAAAAAGGCAACCCAAAAGGTTCAAACCGGAGCCCAAGCAAGTAGCATTAGCGTGGAGGAAATATGGAAAAGCGTGCTAAGCTCACATCCACCGATTTCCGGAGGCTAAATGTCAAACACGCCAATGAAATTTTATGCATCGAAAGTAAAGGTCAAAAGAAACCTGCACAGTTCAAAGATGGAAAGAAGGCATTTAGAGCAAAATATAGAATGACACAAAATCGTGCCCGCGACTCAACCTCTGTTCTGAAAGAAAGACTTGTCCAAGTAAAAGACGTGTCTGTTGCGAAAGAAAAAATGGTAACTTCGCACGTGGAACTACCCAACGATAGCATCCTTGTTGCGGCCGACTTCGACCTTACAGCTGAGGGTGAACAAATGCCGCCAGCCGCAGAAACATGGTCACAAAAACATGCCCAAAGAATCGACACGGCCGCAGTAAGAAGAGAAAGATCGAGCCTTGGATCGCGAGTAAAACACTACCGAACGGACTGTTCGAAGATCCTTTATTACATGCGAGGTTTTTGCGATACCTACTTTGTCGGTGTGGTCCATGAAAGACATCTGACCGGCGAGGCGTTCACAACATTAAACTGGCAATCGAAGTCCAGTAAGGCTAAATGGCTGAATGATGATGCCATCGATTTAGCGGCGATGTGCCTCATCAACAGAGGCACAGGAAATCATTACCAATTTTAATGCCGTTCACAATGACCTCCCACATTTTTGAAAGGAAAAAATCCCAAAAACTGTCCGCAATGGATCAAACAAGGTCGAGTTTTCATGCCCTTGTTGGTCCGAAAGGGCACACCCAGCGCCCACTGGATCCTTGCCGTAGCTGACCTGGGGGCCAAGACAGTCGCCGTGTTGGATTCGGCCGGAATTCCCAGTGCAATCGCAATATCGCGGGACAAAAAACTCTTCCTCCGGTTCAGAGACCTGCTTGCATCATATCGAAGTCAGGCAAACCCAAAAGGTGGAAACTGAAACCAAACAAAGCCACGAGTGCCACGAAGGATAGCTATAACTGTTGAGTACATGTACTACACCACATTTGGGAAATGACCACAGGCGAGACAAAATCGAAGAAAGGAAAAAGCCCCGTTGAATTTCGGATCAGAAAAAGCCGTGCTTTTGCTTACAAGTTCTAGGTCCGTTGAGGACTTGTGTAACATCTGTGGTAAAATGGACGGATAAGACTCTCAAACGTTGATGATGATTGAATGCGACAGTGGCCGCCGATGGTGTCATTTCAACTGCGTGGGGTACGCAGCCAGTCAAACGAAGCATGGTGTGTTCCGGAAATTCACATGCCCAGGAACAACAAATGAACTGCAAACTCAGAACATGCTTAAGCAAACCCGGGGAGGAGGAAATGAAAGTAATCAGGGGTGCATTCCACCAGGGAGATGAAAATATCTTCCCCAAAATCAGCAGAGCACTGCCGAAAACATTGAAAGTGATCCGAACTAGCGAAGTTGGGCTTGGCGTACCTACGTGACGCGAAATTTTCAGTCAGCTCGTTTAAAAATGTGGTCAATGTTGCGCGACTTTTGTTTCAGTACAATCGCAAAAATACAAACGCCCGCGGTGCCCGAGCTGGCACCGGCGGTCGAGGGAGCCGTGGTGGACGAGGGGGCCGCGGTGGACGAGGGGACCGTGGTGGACGAGGGGGCCGTGGTGGACGAGCGGGCCGTGGTGGACAAGGGGCCGCGGTGGACGAGGGGCCCGCGGCGGACGAGGGGCCCGCGGCGGACGAGGGAGCCGCGGTGGACGAGGGGATGTTGCAATTAGGGGTGTTGAACGATTATGATTTTCAAATCGATTACGATTACGATTATATCTGAATGAAATCGATTAATTAATCAAATTATTTCGATTATTAAAAAAAAAATATATATATAGTTTTGAATTAAAAATGAACACTTTTACACGGGTAAAAATTTTCAATTCTATGTGTCCAAATTTGATGGGTGAACCCCCCCAAAAAAGGGCCCATTTTGGCCAGACCAAAGCAAATCCCCAGCAGTGAGTTGTAGAATGTGTGATCGAGTGTGTTTCCAGAATTTCATAAAGTTAGGAAAATAATTGCCAAGTGTAATCGCAAGTTTTTGTTTCTGCTAAATGACCCCCTCAAAAGGGCCCAATTTTGGGCTGGCTGATTTGAAAATTTCAATTTGAATTGAAAATGGTCGCTTCTACACGGGTATAAATTGTCAATGCTCCAAGTCCAAATTTGGTAGGTGACCCCCCCCCCCCCCCCCCCCCCCCCAAAAGGGCCCTTTTTGGTCAAACCGCAGCGAGACCCCCTCGTTGCACCCAAAAATGGTGTAACGGGTGCGTTTCCAAAATTTCATAAGAATAGGATGGTAACTTTACTCGTGCATAGACATGTCTGAAAGTGATGAAAACACACTGAACCACAGGGATGGGGATATATATATATACTCAATGCAACAAGGGAGTGATGTCACAAGATGGCCGCCGACTGTGAGTGTGTTCAGAAATGTAAGATGGCGGGAATGTGTTCAGAAAGTTTTGGCAAAAAAAAGCGCGAAAATTTAAAATAATTTAAAATAATTCGATTGTTTCCCATGTAATCGATTAATCGTTTTCAAAAGCATAATCGATTAATCGAATTCGATTTAATCGTAATCGTCAACACCCCTAGTTGCAATTGTTGTGATTTTTGGGTCACTTAATTTTATGAACGAAATTGCAGTTAAAGTGACACATCCTCTGGTTGCTTTCACCGTAATACGTTCATGAACCTTTTTCATCTGCGTTAACCTGATTTCATTGATTATTGGTGTTTCACCACGCCGGTTTTGACAACTGGCCCTGTGGCACTGGTCTAACGGCGTCGGTGAATGAAAGGGTGATGATGAGGGTACTAATGTACTCCCTATCCTGGCCTAGAAGGGAGGAGGGGAAACCCGGTACTGGCAGTTGTAGCCTTCTCCTGTCAAAAAGCACCGGGGGGGGGGGGGAACGTTTTGCCCTTTGAATTAGAATCTATGACTATGTTTCACTCTTTTTGAAATTGGATAGCTAAGATTCTTGTGACATGTCACGGTTGTATTTTTAAAAAGTTTCCTTCCTCTGTTACAGCGCGACCAGGGCCCCGGGAGCGCCAGGCTCGGGGGGGCCGGGGTGCGGGACAAATTTACAATTTTTATTTTTAAATAAAAATAAAAATTTGGAAATTATACATTTAAGTTTTTTATTTATTTCTTACTACATATTCAACTACTTCCAATATTTATGGTTTTTAAATATGTATTTAGTATTTCTTTAGTAAAAGATTGCGATACGAACTTTAATCCCAGGGGTCGGTAGTAGATAGTATGCATTTAGCTAACTCAAGGATACTGGTATTAGTAGCCTTTAGCTAAAGTTTTCCTGTCAGGTAACATTCCGGCCACTGTCATCGAGAAATCAGCTGGTAATTTATGATGGTGCGCTAGGTAATACACATATTGTAGTAGGTAAGTGAGCTAGGAACTTTTTCTGAATTTAAGAGTTATATGTTTTGTTTATTGATATTAAGTATAATATTTACTGATTGCTGGTTGCCCTACCGAGCTGCAATCCTAATATCACCAGTTCATAAAACACGCACAACACTTTTCAAAGAGTTATTAAAATTCGGTTTGCATGAGGAGCTTCGACATTCGTGGTTGTATCGAAAGTTACTTTTCGATGCAGCTGGCAAAAGATTTCAGAACATTACAATAAACTGCTGTCACTGTTTAAGTGTCAAATGCATTCTAGTCCCAAACGCTGCAATCGGTGATGGTGATGGTCATGGTGATGGTGATGGTCATGGTGATGAATGGTGTTTCAGGGTCCGAGTTAGACACACATTTTGAAGGTAGCTTTGTCTGTCTGGCTTGCGGTTCTAGTTTTGTTCACCGAAATTCGCTGGATTTCCAAATGGGGTTAGCAAATAAGTGTCTAGCCCTTAACCACTGTCTCCTTACGAAAAAATATAATTTTTGTCAAGTTATTTTTCATGGACAAAAACAAGAGCTGAGAATTTGTAAGATTTTTTGTTTATTTTCTTTTTGATCTAATAGGTATAAGAGATTGAACAAACTGGTAAAGTATAAGGTGAAAATGTAGGTACCGAGTACCCATCCAGTTGGCATAGCTCCATAGTCAAGTCTCTGCTTTAGAACAACCTGGCTCATAATAAATTGGTCATGTGTACTACCAGGCCACCTAGGCACTAAATTGACAAGTCGCTCATCAGCAGTGCATACGACTTGAATGTTCACACTGTGGGTTCTGTACCGATCAATGAAGACTGGCTCGTCCTCCGAAAGAGATTTTATTGTAATGAGAGACAGATCCATCGCACAAATCACTTTGAGTAACTGTGCAATGTTATAAATATCTACTGGATAGATAATAATTTTGGCCAACGTCATCGAGAAATCAGCTGGACCCCTATTCACTACCTTATTCCGTTTCTAACTTCGCGGAACAAAGTATATTTAATTGTGATAATAAATAAAAAGTTACAAGAAATGCGAGTGGTAAATAAAAGGTATGATATGCAGTTATCTAGGAACTGATTTTGTTATTTATTTTATTTTTTTCACCAGATTGATCATAACAATGATATTGGTTTGTCAAAAATACATGAGTCATAAAGAAATAATGTTAATTATTCATGTTGAATTTACATTGAACAACTTATTTGAAAGAATTTGCTTTATAGAAAACTTTTTAAACAGGATTAAAATCCATTGTGTATGATGTTTCACTGACCTTATCCTAGAAAGACTGTAACGATGTACGCGGACGAAATTACCCGCGCAATCTGCGCTTTCAAAGAAGTCTACAAAATGTGAAGGAATGTGTTTCAGAGCTCTGGAAGGAAAGAGAAACAGCGTCCCACTCAAACCCTTCGGTGTAATGTTTCAGCCTCGGCAGTAACCTAGACTGGTAGCCGCATGTTAACAGCATCGTCCCCATGATTGCTTGGGCGGGTTGTCTAACAAGACGCATCATGGGCGCTATGAAGCGTAAGATATTACAAGTAAAGACCTCTGATGAGAGGTGCTAATGAGGTTTGCTGATGATTATTTTAGGAAGGGACTAAATGAACACGAAGATTCTGTTGCAATTGCTGTTGCTGCTGCTGAAAGGCCATGTGAATATTCATTCATTGAAAATGTTAATAAAATGATTTAATAAAGATCCAGAGGCGTTAAGATTTCTTCTGCGGGCGACCAAGATGGAACAAGACGATGCCGAACCCGTCTTGGACTCCAAAAGGTGTTGTCCCGAGTCTGCATTCCGGAAAAGACTCATGGTCACTACTAAAAGCCATCTCGCGGAAGAGTCCTCCGTTACCTCCAGCTGCCTGCTACCAGCTGCCAGACATGTTTGCTGGCATAAGGCAAGGCACAATTCATGCAATTGGTAAGGCCAACTATCGTAGATGCGTAGTAACATCGGAAAAGGTTTTTTCCTGTCTGGCGAAAGTAAGTCCGGGGAAGAGAAGAGAAGAATTTTCAAGTATTTGTGTCGCAAGCGGGTCAAGGGAAATGTCGTGGGGGAAGATTTGATGCTGTTCACGGACCAGCCAGTCCTTCGAGGAGCATTTCCGTCGCCAGCACTTCTCACAGATGGCAACATTCCAGTTCCTGACCCAACAGGAAAAACAGCTTTCAGGAAATAGAAGTAGTGAGTGGCAATTATCTCAGCGTTGGTTCAGCTCTACTTGCATGGAAGAAATCAGCTGCTGGCTGAAATAACCAACATGTCTCATCCTTGGAGTGAACAACACACTATTTTTCTATTTTTTACTGCCATAAAAAATGTACTTGCCAAATGGCTTCTGGTTAATGACTGGTGAGCACTGTTTCTTGTGGAATTAATGCAGCACTGACGTCTAGCCTTTGTTTCCAGAAACAGACCCATGGATGATTTTAGAAGGCGCTGAATAATATTCTACCAAAATATCGTCTCAATTATATTTAACATCACAACACAAAACATCTCGTCCCTTGCAAGAGATTACGTCTTGGATTCACATTTGCAGTGTTGATTGTAGAGAAGGACATAGAATAGTCGGAGCTGCGATCAACTATTTAGAAAAAATATATTATTGAATAACTAAACTGAGAGAATGTGAAGCACTTCCTTATTTTATTTGACTGTCTAATTATAAAAGATTGATTTTTACTCAAAAGGTTATGCTCCATAGTTGTGCGTTGTCCATTGCAAGTGGCACATTACTATCCAATCTGGTTGAATCAAGGAACTAGTGATTCTGAAGGTCCTCAAACAATGGAAATAACTAATTTTACAGTTTCTACTCAATTGCTCCCCTTGAAAATAAAATTGACCTGGCATGTAATCTTATTGTCCCTTCCAAGAAGTCTGTCCGCCGGTTTGGCACAATTGTCGCTCATGAGTTGACGCCGGCTGTTAAATCCACGCAGCAAGAATGATTATCGGAGAAGGGGCCACCTTCCGAGCTGCAGCGAGCTACCGCCTCCCGCCAGCGCCAAGGGGACTCCCTGCAGCCCAAATATTACCTTTCAAGTACTTCAAATAGATAAATAATTAATAACATGGTTGTGTCCGTTTTCTAATAGCGTACATCGTTGCAGGTGCCTCACGTGGGTCGTTGCAAGTCCAAGTGAAACTGATAGGGATGAGACATTGAATAAATCTCATAGCTAATGCTCCGAACATTTCAAACCAGATACTGTTCCCAATCCTCTACTTGTCAGGGGTAACAGGGGACCAACAAAAGAACAGCCAGAAGTAGAACCTGATCGCGAAATTATTTGTGACGAAGACTTACAGCGATTATTGTTTTAAAAATTCCACGTCCTAAAATAGTCTGCACTGTCATCGGCAGGAAAGAAAAACTCCTCTTCATTGGACGCAGAACAACAATGTTTTGATGAATTTTTACAGGAAATTTAATGCTCCTTATATTGCAATACCGTGGAGTTATCGCCAGCTTACCTGCCCTAACTTTAGGCCAAAATCTGTCAAATTAAATTAGCAAATCGGTGGTGTCATAATCTTGCAGAATCTTGGCGACACACCCATCAATAATTTATTATCACCTTATATAATGTCCGTCAAATGGTTGCTCCGGGTTTCCATTGTTGACGCTGGCAAAATCGAAAATCCCTTTTATGAGAAATCCACACACTCTCCCCGACCTGTCTACGTCTAGAATTGAAAAGCAGAAAATTCCGCTCGTGATAGGCCATGTTTCCGCGCGATCAAACGAATATTTCCATTCGAAAACTCGGTCGAAACTTTCGCGGCCCAGCCTAGACAGCTACTTCGGGTGCAACGTGCACTCATCACATTTTCTATTTACGCGAAATTATAATGAATACACATTAAATTTGGTACGTACATGCATTACTGACCATTTGGTGATGTCTTTCATCGTTTCATTGCGATTTTTTGTGCGAAAACTTAATAACAACATTTCTGACATTTCGTCAATGACAGCTGGCAAATTATGAACCCCAACTGCTCAAAACTCAAACAGGCACTGACCACCAGGATACCTTTTTTCACTAGGGGTGTTCCAGAGTTGATGGATTGAATTAACACAAAAGTTACCGTCAACTGTCGCAAAGATTTTGGCCTATAGGCCTTTGGTTTGCAACGTGCACTCACCAAATCTGCATTTTACTACTTTATATTCACTAAAAACACCTAAATTCGTTTACGTACTCTATTATCTACAATTTTCAATCGTCTTACGTTGTTTTTTAGCAACTAAAATTACGAAAACTTGAAATGAGCATCGCCGACATGTCACCATTTTTGACAGCTGGCAAAATTATAAATTTCCAACACTATATATTTCACATAAACGATTAAAATGAATTAAATTAAATCTCAATGAAGAAAAGTAAAATTAAGTAAAGAATTCATTCTGCGCCGACCGATTCAAGTTGTAATTCAATCACTTGATTATTTATTTGTGAAAAGTCTACCAAAACTTTTTACGTCCAGCCTTTAGACAGCTACCCCAAATGCAAAGCAACGTGAACCCATCAACGTAAAACGATACACTTTTATTTAATAAGAACGGATAATCTAAGGTAGGCACGACAGTAAAATATAACCGTTTTACGTATTTTCGTCATAATTCCAACTGCCATAACTTCGCCGTTCGACAAATGGCTTAAAACGAGTTTCTTTTGCAATAAAATCACAACAGCTTATTCCACGAGGACAGCATGGAAGTGTCAAAACAATCACAAGAAAAGGCGATCGAAACTTCACACGTCCAGCCTAGACAGTAAATCCGAGTGCATCGTGCACTCATCATAAAGGCAAACATATTTACGACATTTTATCAATTGACAGCTCGCTAACTCATGCTCAAAACTCAAACATGCATAAAAAAAAATACTAATAACTGGGTATTGAATGCAAAGTCCCAAGCCCAAACATGCATGGTGACCCATGAGTGCAACGTTTACTCATCTACATTAAAATTTACGCGTTAATTTAATAAAAAACACGTAATTAAGGGCATGTACGCGTTCCAACTTCAATTCGTTATCATCAAACTTCTTTTAATTGCATTTAAAATTACGAAAAACCAAAACCAAAATCGTCTATATGACAGCATAATATTATGACAGCTGGCAAAAAAAAAATTCTATTCATGTACAAAACTCAGAGGAGCGGTGTCCTAATGGATAAATTTTACACTATTGATTGCAAAGTCGATGTATGGAATAAAATTTAAATTCGTCGAAAAATTCACGTTACTTGAATAATCGAAAATATCTTTTATTCGACAATATCTTTTTTTGGAAACGAAACAATATTTACAAATCAAGACAGGGGCCGAGTAGGGGTAGAGTATGTGAGGATTGGGAAGGGTAGAATTAGGGTTGAGGAAGCGGTGGGGTATGGCTGATGGGGCTAATATTTGGGTTGTAGCAGGGTGTGTCGTGAAGAGGTAGTTTAGGGGAGGGGTAGATTAAGGGTAGTATGCGAGTAGGTAAGGGACAGTATAGGGGTAGTGAAGATATGTTGGAGGAAGAACATTAGGCTTATACTCCTAAAAGTATAGTAAAAATTTGAATTTTTTTTTCGAAGAAGAAGGTAAGAGTACTTTATGGGAAGCTTAGGGGTAGTGAATAGGTAGGTAAGGAGTAGGTTTGGGATTGTGTAGGTGTCGGGAAGGGAAAAAGTACAAGACGTAAAATCTAAGTTAATAATCTAATAATCAAATTAAAATTGCGATAACTTGATAACAGAATATGGCCGAAATTTCGCCGTTAAAAAATGATTTAAAACGAGTTAATATTGCTAGAAAAAAGCAACTGCTCTTTCCACGAGGACAGCATGGAAGTGTCAAAACAATCACACGAACAATTCTACAAGAAAAGGCGTTCGAAACGTTGCACGTCCAGCCTCGACAGTTAATCCGAGTGCATCGTGCACTCATCGTCACGCCAGTTTGCAGGTGATATTTATTCACACACATTCTCAAACGTGATCATGTTTCTTCTTTCATTTGAAGCAGTTTTTCGTCTTTTTAATGCAATTTAAATTGCGAAAAATTCAAAAAAACCATTCTCACATTTCGTCAATTGAAAGAATATGGCAAAGAATTAATTTCTATTGCTCAAAACACAAACATGCATTATGACTCAAGAGTGCAACATACACTCATCTACATTGCAATAATTTACGCGTTATTTTTAATAAAAACACACAAATAAGGGCATGTTCGCGTACCAACTTTCAATTGTAATCATCAGGCTCCATTTTTTGCATTTTAAATCGCGGAAAACCAAAAGCAAAATTGTCTACAGGACGGCATTTGACAGCTGGCAAAAAATGATTTCTATTAATGTTCAAAACTAAAACAAGCAGTGACCTAAAGGGTACATTTGTCACTCTAGACTTTTGCAGAGTCGATGCATTGAATAAAATTATAAAAACGTCGCCTAAAGCCCGTAGCACACTGGTCTCAAACGTACGTCTGAGACCGAGCGCTCCGTCATGCGCATGCGCAGTTTCAAAAAGTCGACACGCTCCGTGCCGGTCCGCGTGAAATATTCAAATAGGAAACTTCCTATTTTTTTGGTAGGTGCGTGTCACACAGACCATGATTGGCCAATCACAGAGCATGAAAATATCACGGGATATAGGTGGCGGTTATTCAAATCTACAGGAACTGCATTGATTGTCAGATATTTTCTTGTGTCAAAACGGCGAAAATAATTACTATAGAGAGAAATGCCTAAAGTTCAAAAAAATACTTTGTGGACGGTAGAGAAGGAGTTACTGATGATTGATTTTAAGAAGCCAAGAAGATATACGTGGGAAACATGTCATCCAGACTTCTTTAAATCCACATCACCACAATAAACGCCGCAGCAATTTTTAACAGTCTTTTTCTTCGCTTCAAACGCTGCTTTCTATGCATTATTATTTATTAATTTAAATATCAAGTTCGATGCGAGCCGCTACTGTCAGTGCCAAATATCAAGCAGCTAAGCGGTTTTAAAGATAGCTGACAGAAATGTGACAAATAATCTTGGCGGACCTTTTCAAACACTTCGTATCTAGCTTGGCTATTTGACGCTCCTCGTGGACTGCAGACGGAGCGCTCGGTGCCAGACGTACGTTTGGGACCAGTGTGCTACGGGCTTTACTGTGTCAAGATAAAACGATAAAAGTCTTTGTTTTAGATGCATTCTTTAAAAATACCTGCGTATAGATAGACAATACCAGGGAAAATTGGTATTATCTATGGCTAAAAGACTAGAAGACACTTGATGACTAGAGACTAGAGGACTTGATGACTAGATGACAAGATGACTAGATGACTAGTATGCCATTTGACTAGATGATCTTAAGAAAGTCTATATCTCTCAGGAACTGGAGCAGCTTGTCGATCTGTCTTGGGTCATCTGCAAGGACTTTAAGACTTTTATGTCTTGCTTTAAGTGCTTTAATTTAAATATTGCAAACTTTTCTGCTCAGGCGCAAAATAACCAAACGGTTGACGCGCCTATAAACCCCAATATTCATTCAAATATTTAGTAGCTGGCGAAGGCCGACAGAATGGCCTCGTACATATCGACTTTTTCCTCGATGGCGACTCCTCCCACCATCACGTGGCCCCGCGAACCGCCGTGTAGACTCTGGCCAATTACCGCGATGTGGGGGTTGCTGGGCAGGTCCTTCTGGGGCTCGAGTTCGGCCACGCTTGTTGTGTCCTGCAACCAACAGTTAAATCAGTTAAATTACTTAAAAAACACAACAATGCTGCAAAGTACCTACCTATTAATTTCTAAGACAAATCAAGTAACCTGTCATGCTATTTAAGCCATTTACTGTTTGACTCTATTTCTTGTCAGATGAGCCCTTGGAAAGAACGCAGAATGGTTTTGCAAGATATCGATAAGATACATTCAGTTCCCGGTTTGATTAAAAGCATATTTGAAATAAAAGAAAAATAAAATAACCATAGTTATCCAATTATAGGTACTTTATACTTTAACTTTATAACTTTTGTCTCTGATTTTCAAGACTTGCCATTCCAACTAATACTTAAATACCTACACGATAATAGATTTACGCAAACCTTGTAATTAAAAAAAAAAGCCTGGTGACATCTTCCCACCA
Organism: Nemurella pictetii; assembly: GCA_921293315.2. Lineage (NCBI taxonomy): Eukaryota > Metazoa > Arthropoda > Insecta > Plecoptera > Nemouridae > Nemurella > Nemurella pictetii. The sequence goes on along the minus strand of OV121120.1, from coordinate 1,512,381 downwards.
GTACGTTCCGAGGATGTCCGCCAGCATGTTTGGAGCATATCCACCAGGAACACAAACTGTTCTTTTTGTGTTCGAGGAGCAGACTCCATCTCGATGATGGAGTCTCGCAGCTGTTTCTCAGACTCGGGGTCCCTCGGCTTGCATTTTACTCCCACCTTGACTCGCAAGGAGCCATGGACGACGTTGGCCACGTTGCTGCTGCACGCCGATTCTGCACGCTCGTGTAGGTTAAACCCCATCAGGGTTTAAAAATGGTCGCGCAGGTGCTCGGGCTGGAACAGTTTCAAATAAATTAGACAATTGCTTAAAATAAATTGGATGAGTGATTGAAAACTGATTTAATGAAAGTTGATGATGAAAAACAATTTAAATTGTGGGTTCCTTGGTCTATCCTTTGGCAAGTAAATGATTACTGTGATTGATTTGATACAAAATAATAAAAATTTTGATAAAGATACTCACTTAGAACAGGAACGGCAACTCATTTCTTATGTTTATTATGGTTGCTTTATCCGTGATTATCCTTCTTTGGTAAGGATATGTTTCCTGCATTAATTTTTTTACTTTGTTATTATCTCTTTCAATTTAAATCTTTTTAAATTCTTCTGTCAACCATGCTTTTTTCTCCCGCTGTGTCGTGGAAATTTCATTTTCTGGCAATGTTGCTGGCAAATAATTAACACGGCTATAGCTGTCTTTCTTCGTAGTTCGAGGCTTCTTTTTCAGAGATTCCCGCTCACTCCCCGCTCATCCACGTCTTCATCCTGAAGCGAGAAGAGCCACCGATGTGCACCTCCTGTGATCAACCTCTCTCGATCAAACATCTTCTTGTCGAGTGTGCCGTTCACAGGCAACTGCGCAACCACATGCAGATTCCCGGAAGATTGCCAGAGGCGTTGGGAGACAACGCCGTGTCGATAGGCCGAATTATTCGATTTTTAATTAAAACTGACTTTTTTAAACTTATCTAGTTTTTAGTAAGTTTTTAAAGCAGTTTATGTTCCAGTTGCAAGTATTTATAAAAACTGCGTCTGGACATGACAACTGGTTTTTTAGCATTGTTTTTATTGCTTTTTAACCATTGACAATTTTTTTACTCGTCTGACTTAACACAAATTTTTATTTGTTCTTAGTTGGAATGTAGTTTTGTATTGTCCTTGTTGTCTTTTTATTTTTAAATTAAGACTGTTTTTTTATAAACTGATCTATTTTAGAGAAGTTTTTAAATCAGTCTTAAATTCCTGGCGCAGGTATTTATAAAGAATGCGTCAGGAAATAAAAACTATTTTTTTTTTATCTAGTTTTTAATTGCTTTTTAGCCCATGACAATATTTTATCAAACTGTTCAATAGAGTAATCTATTTGTTTTTTAGTTGATAATTTATTTTTTGTCATTGTTTTGTTTTATAAATCTGACCGGCGCAAATAGCCATAGCTGCTGACGCGCCGTTAAACCCACAATTCATTCAATTCATTCAGAGATTCCGTAGCATCCTCGGGGACAAGGTCTACTCTCTTTTGCCTTCTTAAATGGGCCATCCTTGCTATCATCTGCTTTTCCAGACTCGAATAGCCTTCAGCAATGAGCGCCAGTTTCTAATTCTTCCCGAAAGGTAGCGGGGTGGGTGGCAACCAACTCCTTCGAAATTCGGGTCAGAAAAGACTTCGGAGGGTTCCGATTAATTACATTAATTTCATCGAAGAGGCATCTAACCATTTCCCTCTTCTGGACCGATCCAACCTTCATTTTATTTGATATTGCCTTCCTTATTGTGGCAGGTAATCTGTTGTAATGGTATTTCAAAGTTTGACAGTGGGTGGCTTGATGGCGGTGTCGTACGAAAATAGATTACATGCTCAACTATAGATTTAAGTAATTTTGAGTTAAAACCTCGGAAAATCAGTTCGATGCACCAATTTCAAAGTGTTATTACCAATTTAAGAAACAATTTTTTATAAGTGTTTTTGTAAAGTCCCAAAAATTTTGGTTCCACAAGTTTCACATCTTGGTGGGATTTTGTCTCAGCCTTGTGAGGACCAGCTCTTCTCGCCTAGTGGACCTGATGGACGAGTCTCATGGAGCTATGGTGGTCTTGATAGCCTTTAGCTTGTTGTTTGTCTCCATGTCCCACACATCCTGAAACTTATTTCTTAAAAGTGACTTAAAGAAGTTCTTCAAATCAGTAAAACAAAGCCTCGTCTGTTTCATCTTTCTGTGTTGCAGCCTTTGCTGCCCTATCAGCAAGCTCGTTACCCTGTATCCCCACGTGTCCAGGGACCCAGCAAAACGCCACCCTGACGTCCCTCAACGAAAGGGACGCCAGCAGCGAGTGTATTCCCTGGACGAGAGAGTGTGGGGAATACAGGGTGTCAATTGCCTGGAGAGAACTCATCGAGTCGGAGAAAATAAGAAAAGGCTTCTCGATACGATTAGACTCTATGTATTTTAATGCGTGTAAAAGCGCATAGAGTTCTGCTGTTAAAATGCTGGATTTGTCACGCAATTTTAAACCATACGAAACATCTGGTCCAGAAATAAAAGCACTGCCAACCGCGTTGGTGTCTTTGGATCCGTCGGTAAAAATTTGATTTAAATCCTTGTACTCTGCACAAATTTCAGCGAACATCTTTCTGTATACAAGTGAACTGGTGGAGCTCTTGCTGCTCGACGCCAAACCAGTGAGACAAGTTGGTCGTCCGGTGAGCCACGGAGCTGTTGTGCTCACACCGTGTGGATAGACCCTGGGGAAGGGGAACGAGGCGTCCACCAGTAGACGATTAAGGCGAATGCCTGCAGGCAGTGTAGCATGCGGGTGGGCGTCATAAATGCACTGGAATCGGGGGTTGAACAGAGGCTGGTACGTTGGATGCTTCCTCATACCGAGTATTTTGGAGGCATATGCGGCTTAAAGGTATTGACGGCGGAGATACAGGGGGGGGGGGGGGGGGGCACAGGGATCTACGAAGGCGCCTCGCACTTGAAAACAGTGTTTCTGAGGTTCTCGGTGACGATCTGAAACAGATTGAAAAGTTATTCACATGTTTAAAAGAAATAGATATTTTTAGGGCCGGTATTACAATTTACAACTGAGAGTTTAGCTTATTCCTAGGGTTACGGCTTATTTTACATTTTACAATTATTTTCATCTTCGAGTTAAGACCTTAACTCCAAGTTGCCTTAACTCTCAGATCAGGTGGGAATTAAGAAGATAACTCTCAGTTGTGACGTAATGAATCGCCGGATCAATAGTTTGTTAGACCTATGCAAATTATGCAAGCTACCTAAACGGAGATTTTAATAGTTGAAAAAATACCTGGAATGTGGCAAACTTTATTATATCCACTTATATTGTATATATATTGAAATTAAATTCCGCCAAGTGAAACATAACCCCATTCTCAACGCGCGCTAATCGGCAGTCATCTGACGCATCAGACCATAAGGGCGTGACCAAAAATTCCATGGTCTGACAGCTGCGGCAGCTCTGTCACAGTTGCATTGACATTGCATTGCAGTTGCATTGTGAAACTTGTGACGAGGTCCTGACTGTTATCGAATGTCCGAAACACAGGGATCTACGAAGGCGCCTCGCACTGGAAAACAGTGTTTCTGAGGTTCTCGGTGACGACCTGAAACAGATTGAAAAGTTATTCACATTTTTAAAAGAAATAAATATTTTAAGGTTTATATAGTATTTATTTATTTATTTGTACATGTTATGTCAATTACATCACAAGGAAAAGGACGAGGCATAGGCCATCTTGACAGCGAGCATTTCTGCTATGCGCTATATTATATTAAAATTCCCCCTCGAGGACTATCACCTCACCGTGGTGAGGGGGTGAAACTGGTACAGTGATCCGGGAACCCTTGACAGGCTCCCGGTGAGGGCCAGGCTAAGAATAGTCCCGCCCCGTCGCTGTCGCGGGACGCGGACCTTGGCCGAGGGAGGATCTGTGCCATCTTTCTCTCTCCTATCTTCCTTTCAACACCTTCTCTTCCTCTATTTTCTTCTTTCTTTTCTTGCCGCCTCCCGATGACTCTGTCTGTCTTCTACGACAGCGGAGTGGCTCCCTCCCCTATGACGACTTAGCAATGTGAACGGATTTTTCTTTCGGTCCACGGAACACTTACCAGTCGGTGTGAGAGCCAGACAGCTGGTGACTGGGGTGTGCCCAGGGAGCTCTCGTGTTGCTCTTGTCACTCTCTCTCTTTCCTACAAATCTTTTACTTACCTTTCTGGCCGGCTTCCTGGGCGCACCTGAACTCCCCTCGTTGATGACGCTGGCGTTACACGGATACGATTCGGTCTACTATTGGATTTGGCTGCACTTGGGCTCGTGGCCGGGTTGCGTTGGCTGCAATAGCTGGGCAGGGGCATCGTACGACAATATCGGTGCCCTCTGTCCAGGGAAAAGGCCGATTGCGCCCGTGCTGCGTCCGGGCTTAAAATTGGCACTTTCCCTCTCCCGCCTGATGCAAAGGAAATCTATGCCGGCTCCCCTTCACCGAATTTCGATGGGGGGGACCCGTTTAGTTTACAAGGCCCCACGGGGTGATGCCCTGTGACGGTTTGTTGAGTCCCCATTCCGGGCACTGTGGAGGGGGTTGCCCCCAACTTACCTAAATGGATAACCCTGATTGTCACCCCAAAACCCCCAAACGTTTGCTTGATAAAATTATAAAGATAACTGACTTACAATCAAACAATCCAGCATTCCAAAACCCATTCCCAACATTTTTTATTATTACCTGCAGCCAGACAAATACCACATTCCTACGAGTCTCGCCATTCAAATTGAACGCTTTCCTATCAAAAGATATTGGTGATCTAAAGTCAGTTAGTCGCCTGCGAGATGGTTCTCTACTTATTGAGACGTGCAATGAAGAGCAATCGAAGTCCGCCCAGTCACTGAAGCTCCTTGGCACCTACCCCGTCGAGGTTCACCCTCACAAGACGCTCAACTCGTGTAGGGGCGTGGTTTTCAGCCACGACCTCAAGGAGCTGGACGAGACTGAGATCCTCGAGGAATTGAAGGAACAGAGAGTTATTGAGGTCAAGAGGTTAAACACTCGAAAAGAAGGAAAATTGCTACCATCAGCTGTCCATATCCTCACGTTTGCCTCGACTACCTTACCTGACTTTATCTTTGTGGGTTTCATTCGTGTGAGAGTCGAGCAGCACATCCCTAACCCCATCAGATGTAACAACTGTCAACGCTATGGTCACATCCAACACTTTTGTCAAAAATCCCCTACTTGTGATCAGTGCGGACAAGTCGATGCGCACAAGGATACGCCATGCGACCAAGAACCCTTCTGTGCCAACTGCTCGGGGCTGCATCCATCTTGGTCCCGCGATTGTCCAGTCTGGAAAAGAGAAAAAAAGATAATTGAAATTAAAACGAAAGAAAAGATCCCTTTCAACGAGGCCAGGAAAAAGTACCAGACCATGTTCCCGGTAGCAATGGAGAAGTCCTTCGCACAAGTAACGGCTACCAGTTCCATACCACCTGAAAAGCCAGCTGATGATTCAAGCATGAAAAAGATCTTGGAGACTCTTACTTTGTTGTTGACCGGTCAACAAGAAGCGAAAATGTTAATTGAGAAGCAATCAAAGATAATAGAAGAGCAAACAGAACAAATCAAGCTGCCTAGGAAAGAAAATGACCTGTTGAAAAAGAATAACGAAAAGATGGAAAAAGAACTCGAAACTGTTAACTCCGCATCTGTCGCTGTTAACACTAAGCGATCGGTGAAAACCACCCCTTCTCCCGCTGGAGGCAGCCAGGAGACATTAGCCTCTCTTAATGAGTCTGAGGCTAAAATGGACTCCAGCCAGGAGGAGGCTACTGCCCCTGCAAACACGGATAAAAGGGTACTTAAAAGACTGAAGGTGCAGATCCTTCCCCCGTAGCCCAAATGGCGATGCTACAATGGAATATGAATGGTTACCACATACATAGAGAAGAGATTAAACTCTTAGCCTCTGATTTTAGCCCAGTATGTTTATTTCTACAAGAAACTCATTTTAAACCTACCGACTCGCCTGTTTTAAGAAACTACTCTTTTTATCGATATGACGACTTGACTGGCAACAGAGCCCACGGTGGTGTGGCGACTTTGGTGTCGGACAACCTCCACTCAAGACCACTGCCGCTCACAACAGCTTTGCAGGCAGTGGCTGTCCGGGTCAACCTCCCACGGCCTGTGACGCTTTGTAACGTCTATTTCCCCGAGTGGGCTCCAGTCACAAAAGGCAATCTTCAGAGCCTTATCTCTCAACTCCCATCCCCCTTCGTACTTCTTGGGGACTTTAACGCCCATAGCCCCCTATGGGGTGATACCATGGCAGATGGTAATGGAAGAGGCCGTCTTTTGGAAGAGTTTTTTAATGATAATGATTTGTTTCTTTTAAACAATGGGCAAAAAACCAGATTTAATGCTTTTAATGGCGAGTTCTCGGCTATTGATCTTTGTGTGTGCACTCCATCTTTAGCACCACTGTTTGAATTCTCTGTTCACTCGGACCTTTGTGGCAGTGACCACTTCCCCATTAGCATCAAGTTGCAGACTGACTTTCAGCCCCCGGGTCGTCCGGCTCAATGGAGTCTGAGGAGGGCCAACTGGAAGCGGTTCTGTGCACTCGCTGACTTAAGTGCAGCGCGTCTGGAAACGGACGTTCACGCTAAGGTTAAGATTGTCACAGACACCCTCATCAGCGCTGCAGAGGAATGTGTGCCCCAGACATCCACCAAGCCACGCCGCATCCCTGTTCCCTGGTGGAACCAGGAATGCGATGATGCAATCAAGGCGAGGAAACGGGCTCTTCGAATTTTCTCTAAAAGACCAACGACTGCTAATTTAATGGTGTTCAGACAACTTCGTGCTAAGGCACGGCTTGTTGTGAAATCATCACAAAAACGCTCTTGGGAGGAATACGTTTCCACTATCACGTGCACTACGGTGCCCACCAAAGTATGGCATCGTGTTAACAAGATCAAGGGTAAGCACAAGTCAACCACGATAGCTTGTATCGAGACAAACGGACAGTTGCTCACGGACGCGAAAGATATAGCGGACTGCATTGGCCTGCACTTCGCAGATGTTTCTAGCTCACACCACTACTCGGCATCATTCCAAAAGACGAAGCTCGCTGCAGAGTGCAGACCTCTGCCGTTTGCCTCTGCCAACTCCGAAAACTACAATACGCCTTTTAGTGAGTGGGAGCTTGACGATGCAATTAAGACGTCAAAAAACACATCTCCGGGGGTCGACAGGGTCCATAACCTGTTTTTAAAAAACCTGACACCAGAATCTCTCTCTATTTTACTTGAGACGTACAATGATATTTGGACCACTCAGATATTTCCAGAGGAGTGGCGACTTGCCATACAGATCCCTGTCCTAAAACCTGGCAAAGATAAGAAACTGGCGACAAGTTACAGGCCTATCTCACTCACCAGCTGTCTGTGCAAGATAATGGAGCGGATGGTCAACAACCGGCTCGTTTGGTGTCTAGAACGTAAGAATCTGCTATCTAATCTGCAATGTGGCTTCAGGAAAAACAGGAGCACCCTCGACCACCTCGTCCGCATGGAAACGTGTATTCAAAACACGTTTCTCCTCAGGCAACATGGAGTGGGTGTCTTCTTCGATCTAGAGAAGGCCTATGACACCACCTGGCGCTATGGGATTCTCAAAACCTTGTCTGGGTGGGGTTTTAAAGGTCGACTCCCTATTTTTATCAAAAATTTTATGACTGACCGCCGTTTTAATGTAAGACTGAACAACATTTTATCTGATACTTTTACACAGGAGAATGGAGTCGCACAGGGATCAGTCCTAAGTGTAACGTTGTTTGCGATTGCAATCAACGATATAACCGACTGTGTGAAATCCCCTGTTACTGCCTCCCTATTTGTTGACGATCTTGCCATCTACTGCTCTTCTAGGACGCTTGCTCATACCTCTCGGCAGGTGCAGATGACCGTCAACAGGCTTGCGAAGTGGGCTGATAAAACTGGGTTCAATTTTTCGTCATCTAAGACCAACTGTGTCCACTTCACTCGCCAAAGAGGCTTGTTCCCTGATCCAGAGATCAGTCTTAGGGGAAACACTTTGACTGTGTCTGAAAGTGTCAAGTTCTTGGGGCTCATTTTCGACAGAAAACTAAACTGGAAGGCTCAGATTAGCCAGCTAAAGTTTAAGTGTCAAAATACGCTGAACATTCTTCGATGCCTCGCGTGCACAAGCTGGGGTGCAGACCGCACTGTTATGCTTCGCATTTACAGAGCGTTGGTGAGATCCAAACTTGATTATGGGTGCATTGCCTTCGGCTCTGCGCGAGACAGCTATCTAAAGCCACTTAACACCATCCACAACTCTGGTATACGACTGGCGATCGGTGCCCTCCGAACCAGTCGGGTTGAAAGCCTGTACTGTGTGGCAAGCGAACCTCCGCTATCTCTCCGTCGGCAGTACCTCATGACCTCCTATGCATCTAAGGTTCTATGTATGAAAAAACACCCCACTTATCAAGACCTAATCGACCCTAGGTTCGCACCTCTGTACGACAGTAAGCCATCCGCCACACTTCCAGCAGGGATCAGACTTTCAAGAATTTACGTTAACTCAAAGTTCCATATCCCGAGGGTTTACCCTGTGGAACCAAGCCCGACCCCTCCGTGGCTCGTTGCAAGGCCTCTGTGTCTAATGGGTCTAACATCGCTAGAGAGGTCCAGCACTAGTGATGTAGTCTTCCAAAAGAGATTCAGTGAGTTATGTGCAGATTTTAAAGATTACGTGTTTTACTTTACAGACGGATCTAAAAAGGAAAGTCTAGTTGGTAGTGCTTTTATTTCATGCCCCGACACCTCTCAAGGTTTCAGACTACACGCGATGAGCAGTGTTTTCACTGCCGAGCTATTTGCGCTTTTGAAAGCCTTGGAGCATATCCGTCACCGGCCCCAGAAATCCTTTATCATATGCTCAGATTCTCTTAGCTCACTGCAGGCAATTAGTACCTTGTATTCCCCACTACCGCTAGTCCAGGGCATTCACTCACTCCTGGCGTCCTTGGCTTCCCGAGACGTCAGGGTGGTGTTTTTCTGGGTCCCTGGACACGTGGGGATTCGGGGCAACGAACTTGCCGACAAAGCAGCGAAGGCTGCAACTGTCGAAGATTTTATAGACGTTGACAACGTTTCTCATACTGACATAAAAGTTTACTTTAAATCGCATTTTAAACTTAAATTCCAAGAATTGTGGGATGCGGAAACCAACAACAAATTAAAAGAAATAAAACCCACCATCGAGCACTGGGATTCATCAATCAGGTCCACTAGACAGGAGGAAGTGGTTCTCACGCGGCTCAGAATAGGCCACACACTCTTCACCCACGCCTACCTGTTCTCGCTCGAGAAGATCCAGCCTCGGTGTGCCACGTGCAATGAAGCACTTACTGTTCGTCACGCCCTCGTGGATTGCTCCAACTACAGGGGTTTGCGAAGGCAGCTGTCTCTCGAGCAGGACATTACCAAACTCCTGGGAGATAATCCAAAGCAGATTGATAAGCTGTTTCAATTTCTGAGACATACTGCGCTCTTAAAGATGATCTAGTCAAATGAAATTAAATCTAGTCAAATCAAGACAATATCATAATATTACGTTTGTAGATTATTAGGTTTTTATTATATCTTGACATAGTGAGACTTTTGTGTTCCACTTGAAGTTATTTTTAATTATATTTTTCCACAAGCATTTTCAGGCGCAAAATGACCAAGAGGTTCACGCGCCTTTAAACCCCACTATTAATTAATTATATTAAAATTTATTTTAATGGGTATTATATGTAGATTTGATAATTAAATTATATTTGACGTCTTACAGTAATAGTAAACTATACATGAAAACTTAAGTGGAAAGTACATTAAAAAAAAATATATAATAAAAAACATATGAATTACATTAAAGACAAGATAGTGTATATTCTATTGGTTCTAATTATTCTAATTTCCCCCTTCGAGGCTAGCACCTTATCGTGGTGAAGGGGTTTGCGCGGCCCGATGATCCGACAGGCCATGCCGGCGGGAGGTGTTACTCCCGGCAAGGTCTCCTATGCCGGACAGGCTGTCGGTGAGGGTCCAGACCAAGACTAGCCCACCCCGTCGTTGTCGCGGGACCCAGACTTTGGTCGAGGGAGGATCTGGCTGTCTTTCCCTCCCCACCTTTCATTTCACCATCTTTTCTTCATCTTCCTTCTTACTTCATTTCTTTTGCCACCTCCCGAACCCACCGTCTGTCTTCTGCGACAGCGGCGGGGTTCCCCCCATTGACGACCCGGCTACCAACACGGATACGAATTGGTTGACTGACAGTCGTCGTGAGTTCCAGCGATGTCTGGTGACTGATGACCTGCACAGGGAGTTCTCGAGCCTTACTTTATTGCTGTCTCTTATCTATCCTACACTCTCCTGTCTTCACTTCCGGCCGACCCCTTGTGCAGGTCTAAACGCTTACCTGCGTGTTTGCCGTGCGCAGTGACCTGTACGGGCGGAAAAGATTTTCTTGGGGGTTGAGGGGCAATTGTCTGGTTATTATAGACAATTGTCCCAACACACCCCTTTAGTTTCTGCTTCGCCCAAAACAGGAGGCTGGGGGCTAATCCACCCCCAGTCAATCGGCTCGCCTGGGGCGTTAAAGCTTCACGCGTGGATGAGGAGGGGGGCACCGGTGGCGTGATGGGTGTTGCTGGGCCCCACCAGTTACGGTCACTCGCGACTGCCGGTGCCTCCTGACTATATCCCCCGGACAACCCCGGCGTCCCAGTGGGACGTCCCCCTGGTTGGGCTCCGTGGTGGGCAGGGCTCCGGGGGACGAATTTATATCCATTCAAATGGACCCCAAAAACTCAAATCCCCCCCTCAATCCAAAAAAGCGCCTGCGTCCTCTTTTGGAGGATGTTATTTCGTTGAAGGATGTAGTGGCTCCGAGGAGTGTGGAGCCACTCTTTCTCATTATTAAACTAGATAGTGGTAAATCTTTCAGGACCGTCTCGCCCTTCGCGCAGAAGCGCGGATTGTTGCTTATCGCTGGCGATGTTAAGAGCTCCAAATGCCTTCGGGATGGATCTCTCCTGGTAGAAGTTGCAAACGGTGAGCAGTCGCTCAAATTACAATCGGCAACGTCATTCGACACCATGCCGATATCTGTGACTGCACATAAATCCCTGAACACTTCAAAGGGAGTTATTTTCAGCTTCGATTTACAGGACTTTCCGGCCGAAGAGTTAAAGAATGAGCTTGCTAGCCAAGGCGTCATTGATGTTTATCGCGTCATGAGCAAAAAAACCGGTGCCCTCAAGCCAACACCTCTGCTTATTTTGACCTTCGGCACCCCTAAGCTCCCGGAGTGCATCTTTGCTGGCTACTTGCGTCTGCCCGTCAGGCCACATATTCCAAATCCTCTGCGGTGCTTCACCTGTCAGATGTTCGGCTATTCCAGCTTCGATTGTAAGCGGAAGCCCATCTGTGGGAAGTGCGCCAAAGAGGATCACGAGACGGACGCGTGCAGCAACAGCTTCCACTGTGCTAACTGCTCGGCAGCCCACCCTGTGTGGTCCCGCGACTGCCCACAGTGGAAGTTGGAGCGGAAAATCGTGGAGATAAAAACGATCGAAAACATTTCTCTGTTCGAAGCACGTAAGCGCTTCAACTCTCAGAATGGCCTCGGTCAGAAATCTTTTGCCAAAGCCGTGGACTCGGGCGCGGCTGTCTCGGCGGAGACGGCTCGTTTGCAGGCCATGGTAGAGAAACAACTGCAACTCTCCGCCGAGCAGGCCAAGCGCCACGAGGAGATGGAAGAACGCCACAGGCAAGAGATCGAGGCCATGAAGAAAGATTTGGAAGCAAAGGACAGTGAAATAAAATCGCTTAAACAGCAAATCAACGAACTCCACGAGAACCGTACGCTCCAGCTGCACCCTTCCAAGGGAAGGCAGGCTGAGGCCAACACCTCGAGGAAGGCGAGGGAAATCATAACCTTCCTTCCCAACACCACCGGTAGCTCCACGTCCACCTCCCTGTCTACCAGGAAGGATGGAATGGAGGTAGACCCTACCGACACGTCGCCGAACACCTGGCAGACGGTGAAGGGAAAGGAGAAGGAGAAGGTGAAAGAGAAGGGTAAATCCTAAATACAACACAATGCCAGACATCATTCAGTGGAATGTGAGAGGTTACTCCACAAGAGCACCCGAAGTCAGGCAACTAGTTTCGTCAAAAAGCCCCCTTGTCTGTTGCTTCCAGGAAACTCACCTGAAGCCATCAGACAAGCCACTCCTGAAGGGCTATGACTTCTACCGTTACGACCACACAGGTGGACAGAGAGCTCAGGGGGGAGTTGCAACGGCCGTCCACAACAGTATCCACTCGGAGACTGTTGTGCTGACCACCACCCTCCAGGCCGTGGCTGTGAAGGTTTTCCTTCCCAGCCCCCTACACATATGCAACATCTACCTCCCCCCTGATAGTGTCGTTACCCAGCAATCCATCGACCATCTCATGGACCAGTTACCTCTACCCTTTCTTTTGGTTGGTGATTTCAATGCTCACAACCCCCTGTGGGGTAGTCTCAGCACCAATCAGAAAGGTACACTGGTAGAAGACACTATCAGGCTTCGCAATGTGGTCCTGTTGAATAACGGCAGTAACACCCACTTTACTGCATCAACAGGATCACTCTCTGCGATTGACCTGACTCTCTGTTCACCCTCCCTCGCTCTTGACACTGAATGGTCTGTGCACGACGATTTATGTGGAAGTGACCACTTCCCTATCTTCATTAAATCGTCGAGGATCCCTTCTCTACCACCCAGACACCCAAAGTGGATTCTAAGACGGGCTGACTGGTCACTTTTCAGTGATCTTGCCACTTTCGATGAGGCTGTCCCCGAGGATATCGATTCTCACGTGGACAGCTTCACGGAGGTGGTAATTCATGCAGCCGAGAAATCCATTCCACGGTCGTCTGAAAAGCCCTACCGTCTCCCCGTCCCGTGGTTCACTTGTGAATGCAAGTTGGCCATCAGGGCGAGACGGAGGGCCCTCTCCTTCTTCATGTCGCATCCGACCCAAGAAAACCTGATCGCCTTCAAGAGATCCAGAGCTAAGGCTCGGAGAACAATCACTGAGGCCAAGAGAGTGTCGTGGCGGGCCTATGTGTCGACCATCACGGCCCGCACGCCGTCGTCCAGGGTATGGGACAAGGTTCGGAAGTTGTCTGGAAGATCAACTTTCCGTCCCATATCCGGACTGATGCGTGACGGGCTGTTGCAGTCCACGGGCCCGGCCATCGCCGACACTCTTGGTTCTCAGTTCTCGAAAGTCTCCAGCTCAGAGAATTACACCGCATCCTTCAAGCGGGTCAAGCAGGTAGCCGAACAGCGAGGTCTTGTCTTCCGAAGTAAGAACCAGGAAACATACAACCTGCCCTTCAGCGACTGGGAGCTGGACTCCGCGCTAAGAGCCGCCAACGACACTTCACCTGGCATCGATATGATCCATTACCAGATGATCAAACATCTGAGTAAAAGCTCACGATCATACATGCTTCGGATGTTGAACAGAGTCTGGCTCGAGGACAGTTTCCCAGCTCGTTGGAGGGTGGCGATTGTCATCCCCATCCTGAAGCCGGGCAAAGACAAGACTGATGCTGCTAGCTACCGCCCAATTGCCCTTACAAGCTGCCTATGCAAGATCTTGGAGCGAATGATCAACGCTAGGCTTATGTGGCATTTGGAGAAGAACGGCCTACTCTGTGCGGAGCAGTCTGGTTTCAGGCGAAACCGCTCCGTCACAGATAACTTGACCCAGCTTGAAGGATTGATCCAGGACAGTTTCCTCACAAGGAAACACCTGATCGCGGTGTTTTTCGATCTCGAGAAGGCGTACGACACGACGTGGAAGTACGGCATTTTACAGACCATCCACAAGTGGGGTATTCGTGGCCACTTGCCCCACTTTGTGCAGAACTTCATGGCTGATAGGTCTTTCCACGTTCGTGTCGGAAACACTCTCTCGTCGGCTTTCGATCAAGAGAACGGAGTGCCGCAGGGCTGTGTCCTCAGTGTTACCCTGTTTGCGATCGCCATCAACTCCATCACGACATGCATTCGAACTCCGGTTCGTGCATCGCTCTACGTTGATGATTTGGCGATCTTCCACCAAACAGGGAACCTGAACTCGGCTCAGCGGCAGCTCCAGCTAACGATCAACCGATTGGAGAGTTGGGCGGATCGACATGGCTTCAGATTCTCCTCGTCGAAAACAACATGCATGCATTTCAGTCGCCATCGTCTATTTCATCCTCATCCTGTCTTGACGTTGGCAAACCAGGTGCTGCCTTTCTCAGAGTCAACCCGCTTCCTCGGAATGGTATTTGACGAGAAGCTCACCTGGTTACCACATCTCCGTCAACTCAAAGACAAGTGCTTGAAGGCAATGAACATCCTGAAGATCTTGAGCGGTACCTCCTGGGGAGCCGACAGAACGTCCATGCTCCGCCTCTACCGCTCCCTCATAAGATCTAAATTAGACTTTGGCTGCACTGTTTATGCATCGGCGAGGAAATCATATATCGGCATCCTGGATCCAGTGCACAACGCTGGTATCAGGTTGTGTACTGGCGCGTTTCGCACGAGTCCCAT